>JACXGM010010372.1:0-17028 GCA_016801145.1 Umbra pygmaea | reverse complement strand
GTTCATCCAATAAACCTCATTTCACTACTGAAATATTACTGTGTCCTTCAGTTATTTGATAGCTCAAAATGAAATTGCTGATCCAAATACCCAATTATTTATAAATGAAAATCTTGGAAATTGTCATTTAAACTTTTGCATACGACTGTATATTATTTCTAAATTACAAGAAACATACCAAATGATCATCTTCAAACTTTTTTCAATATAGATAGAAGTACAGTACAAGAAAAACTGTACAAAAAAAATAAGACTACTTGATGCATTCAATAATGCATGGGAGGAAAATACATTTATTTCGATTTATTTACGACTTTTGCAGATGACTGTATATAGGCCTGTTCAAACAAAGATAACAAACATGTACCAATGATCAATGACATAAAGACTTAAACCAAACTGATTAACTGAAATGGGTGTTGAAGGAATTAAATTAAGCGAAACAGAACATAACTAAAATATGAGGGTGTGACTCATGATAAAAGGTGATTCTGACTGCTTTAAGACAGAGGTTTTGCCGTTGATTAGCTAAAAGAAATGTTTTGGTAGATTGAGTCAGTGATTCTTTGATTCTAAGGCAATAGTGGACAGAGGCAGGATTACTAGCTAGTATATTTGTCTGCCTGCTGTTTAATTGCATAGATCCTTACGTGCATCTTGTGTGTGGTTACTGGCCTGCCTGTTCCAGGTTCAGAGTTTGTGCATCACAATGCCAGGCAGCTGACCAGGGTGTACCCCAGTGGGCTCAGAACAGATTCCTCTAACTTCAACCCTCAGGAGATGTGGAACACAGGGATACAAATAGGTAAGGGACCTTTCCGCTTATTCTCGGGCAAGACACAGTGGTTAAACAAAATCCCAAATTCCGAAAATGACTGTGTAAAGTACAGTAATCCTATAATTTAGGACAGAAATAATCTGTACTCTAAACACTTTAGAAGTATGTATGAAAACACCTCAAAGTGTTCTACAATTACACCTCTACATAAAAAAATGTCTTCCTGTTCTTCCTCAGTTGCATTGAACTTTCAGACAGCAGGACTTGAGATGGACCTCAATGATGGACTATTCAGTCAAAATGGTGGCTGTGGCTATATCCTCAAACCAGAGTACATGAGGAGGTTGGAGAAGAGGTTTGATCCTGATGTTCCACAACATCGGGATGGCTACCAACCCCACAGCTTCTGCATACAGGTACTAATAACAAGGAAAGCCATAGGGTTAAAATTTAGTTCATATTGTTTATTTGTTACATGGTGAAGCAACGCAGATGAAATTGAAAATTGTATTGAAAATATTATGCCACGGCTACAAATAATGCAGTAAGTAAAAAAATACTGTAATATACAATATGTAAAAAGGAGAAATGGAGTAAGTGTATTCAGGACTTTACATTTAAACAACGGTATCTGATGCTGTGTAATGGTCAAGGTGCAAGTGGAATGTCCATAGTGTTTACGATGATCAAAAATATGACAAAAACCTTATGGAAAGATCTCAGCTATCTGACCTCATGTGTAAATGCTTATTTCTGTGTGTTGTCAAGGTGATCAGTGGACAGCAGCTTCCTAAGGTGAACATCAAGGAGAGCTCTGTTGTGGACCCATTGGTGAGAGTGGAGATCTATGGAGTTCCACTAGACCAGGCCAAACATGAGACCAGATACATAAACAACAATGGTACTGTACACACCCATTAAATCCTAAGCACATGATCGATTTCACTGCAACTTTAAACATCAATTTATTTATATTTGTTCATGAACTAATGGATTGTATTTGTTCAGGGTTCAACCCGGTATGGTACGACACTTTGCAATTTACCATTCATGTTCCCGAACTCGCCCTGGTTCGCTTCGTTGTTGAGGACTACGACAAGGCTTCAAGGAATGATTTTGTTGGACAGTATACTTTGCCTTTCTCTTGTATTCAGCAAGGTAAGACTAACCCATGTGTTTAATAGTTTCATATAGATCATTGGAAGTCAATTATTAAAATAATATGACTGTCATCATGTAAGAACATGGATCAATAAGCTACTACAGATGTTCTTCTGTACTTTCCAGGATATCGACACATCCACCTCCTATCAAGGGACGGGACCAGTATTCATCCAGCTTCCTTATTTGTACACGTTAGAATTACTAAGCTTGTATGAGACGGACATCCGAGATTCCAAGTGGTGCTTATTTCACAGGCATTTACCATACAAGACTTGTGGCTGGACTGCTTGGATGGTGACAGACCATCAGAAATACAGAAGTCACAGCTAATACAGAACAAACACCACTCCTAATGACCAGATGCATTATATATTTTGACATTGAAGAGTTTGAATTGAAAACTATGTAAACATTACTTTCTATAAGTACTTCCTTAACATAGAATGTAAAGTTTTTTTTAAATACTAAGCCAAATTATTTTCAGTAGGTATTAATGTATATTTTATTTATTTATTTAACCTATATTTAACCAGGTGGGCACGTTGAGAACAGTTTCTCATTTGAAACGACCAAGATAAAGCAAAGAAGGTGCAAAATGACACACAGTTACCCATGAATTACCCATTAATTACTTAGGGGAATAAAAATACAAACAAAATACAAATTACAGGACTACAGAGTAAACGATGTAGGTATATGTACAATTAGTGCAACAGATTGTGTATTACACTGAACATAATTGTGCAAGTAGATATGGTGCAAATGGCATGCAACAAATAAGATATTGTGCACAACAGTGCTAGCAAATGTACCATGGGACAAAACAAGGCACTAGGGCAGAGATAGAGTGTGTGTGAGATGGTGGGGGGGGACACAGCATATGCAATGAACAGGCAGAAGCTCTGGTAGTCGTGATTTAAAGGAGGTGAGAGAGATGGTGTTCACAAGTTTCAGAGTATTTTGTAGTTAATTTCAGTCGCATGCTGCTGCAAACTAGAAGGAGTTTCGGCCAAAGGAGGTATGGGATTTAGGGGTCAAAAGGGAGATGTACCGGCTTGCGCACAGGTTACGGGTGGGTAAGGCAATGGTGAGGAGAGAGTTTAGGTACTGAGGGGATTTGCATAGAATTGGTTTATATATGAGGTGATACCAGTGGGTCAGGCATCAAGTGTGTAGTGAGGATCAGCCCACTCGTGAATATACAGTTGGGCAAAAAAGTATTTAGTCAGCCACCAATTGTGTAAGTTCTCCCACTTAAAAAGATGAGAGAGGTGAGTGGGACAACTTGCACAATTAGTGGCTGACTAAATACTTTTTTGCCCCAATGTAGGTCGCAGTGGTGGGTGTTAAATGGGGCATTGGTGACAAACCAGATGGCACTGTGATAGACTACGTCTAACTTTTTCAGGAGGGAGGTAGAGGCAATTCTATAAAGGACATCAGTGAAATTTAGGATTGGTTGGACAGTCATTTTTACCAATGTGTGTGTCATCATTGATATACACAGAGAATAGTGTCGGCCCAAGGTTCGAAACCTGTGGCACCCCCATCGAGACATCCATAGGTACAGACAAGAGACTCTCAGATTTAACGTATTGAACCCTGTCACAAAAATAGTTGGTGAACCAATTGAGGCAGTATTTCGAATAACCGAGAATATTAAGTCTGAGGATGCGACGAGGTGAAAAGCCTTGGCCAGGTCAATAAAGATGGCTGCACAGTAATGTTTTTTATCAATGGCAGTTGTAATATCATTTAAGACCTTGAGTGTAGCAGAGGTGCAGCCATGACAAACTGGGAAAACCTGATTGATTTTGGGTGAAGAAGAAATTAGGGGGGCTAAGGCTTGGTGCTGAAGGGGGTGAGGGTCTCTTGGCCGGGGTGTGGGTAGCCAAGATGAACATGGCCAGCTACAGTATAGCAAAATGCTTATTGAAATTTTCAACTATAGCAGCTTTGACAGTGGTGATGGAGTTACCAGGCCTTAGCGCATTAGGCTGCTGGAAGGAGGTGTTTTTATTCTCCATGGTCTTCACAGTGTCCCAGAACATTTTTGAATTGGTGCTACAGGCTGCAAATTTCTGTTTAAAGAAACTACTTTTGGCATTCCTGACTGTGTGTACCGGTTCCTTACTTCCCTGAAGAGTTATATGTCATGGATTTCTTAGGCTAAAGCAGTACGCCACAAGGTGTTTTGTG
This sequence comes from Umbra pygmaea, assembly GCA_016801145.1. Lineage (NCBI taxonomy): Eukaryota > Metazoa > Chordata > Actinopteri > Esociformes > Umbridae > Umbra > Umbra pygmaea. The sequence goes on along the minus strand of JACXGM010010372.1, from coordinate 12,887 downwards.
CTGGGTGAAGGCGGTCAGATCATGGGTGAACCAGGGGCTGTATCTACTTTTGGTTCAAAACGTTTTGAGAGGGGCATGTTTGTTAGGGACAGAGAGGAAGGCATTTTTAAAGAATGACCAGGCATCCTCAACTGTAGGGATGAGGTCAACATCCATGGTACCTGGGCGATGTCAGTTAGGAAGGCTTGTTCACTAAAGTGCTTCAGAGAGCATTTCAACGTAACGAGTGGAGGTGGTTAACTACCGACCCATTACGGATGCATGCAATGAGGCAATGATCACTGAGGTCCTGGCTGAAAACAGCAGGTGGATTTTTTGAGGAGATATTAGTTAAAATAATATTAATAAGGGTTCCCTTGTTTACGTTTTTTAGGTTGTACCAGGTTGGTTCGTTGACAATTTGTGTGAAGTTAATTTTGATTTTACATTGGCAGGAATATTGAGCATGTCCCAGTTTAGATCACCTAATATTAGGAACTCAGAGGATAGGTGGGGGGCTTTTAATTCACATAGTGTGTCTAAGGCACAGCTGTGGGTGAAGGGGGTCTATAACAGGCAGAAACCGTGAAAGACTTATTTTTGGAGAGATGGATTATGAAGACAAGTAGCTCAATTTATTTAGCCACAGACCTAGATATGATGACAGAACTTTGTAAGCTATCCCTATGGAATAAGGCTACCACCCTCCTTTAGTGGTTCTGTCTTGACGGAAGATGTTATTGTTGGGGAGGGATATATCACAGTTTTTTGTGGATTTTCTGAGCCATGTTTTATGAAACTGCTAAGATGTCAGGGTTGGCTGTGTATTTATTATGCATTTTGTGTTTCCGCTTGTGATGTAGTATTCTTTATATATTGTGTATTTCCAGTCACATGTACTACTGAAGAACTGGTTCTGAAAAGGCTGCTGCTTATTTAACTCTATTTTCTCAAATGCTAGTCAACTACTTGACTGGACAGAAGATTAAATATTGTGTTGTGTTGCAATGATATGTAGCAGACAAATGTGCCACCATGAGACAAGATTGACAGTAATAATTTGTACATAATTTCTGTCAGACTTATTATGCGCAGTATTTACCATTAACTAATTCACCTCAAATTTGATTCAGGCTGTTATATTGTTACAGCTGATTATTCTGGAGGCTTTTTTTTGGATCCCCATTAGATACTATTACACATGCAGCCAACAGGCTACAATCCTTCCCTCTGCTGGCTTTTGGCAAGTTTTGGTTTCAAATGGGTCATCATGCCAATGAAAGCTTCTATCCCATTCTTCATCTCTCTCGTAATTTTTTTAGTCACTCTGTCTAATGCATATTCTAATTTCCATCAACAATATCAAAAACATCCCTTTAGTGTTAAGAGCAGTTATATGGGAACTCATCCATGACTTGTATTGGATAGTTTTTTGTCAAATGTAAATATTTTCTGCTGGCCTAATAGTTGTATATTTTGTACTCACACTGTGTGTGTTTGTGATATTTAGCCCATATAGTGTAGCCGATAGTATTATATTATATATAACTTTTTGTACCATTTCAGACTTCATTGACATTCATAGACGTGTGTGTAGACAAAGTATATTTAGATGTTACAACTTCTACAGTAGTAAGTTATTTGCCATATCCATTTAAAAATAAACATGATTTTCATTTATCTGAAGGGTCCAGAAATGTATGTGATTTGATAAGGTTTTTTGCAAAACACTTTCTGTGTACATTTTGTAACAAACGTATTAATACATTCAAAGGTAATATTCAACAAAGTACATGCGTGGTTGAACTAACTTTTACCACATAAAGGTGGAACCACAGGTCCCAGTCTGGGAGGCGGAACTATAGTTTTGCAAAGGCTTGTTTCTTCCGGTCGGCGGGGACACGGAGACCCACGTTTTCTGTGTTGTCAAAAATATTTTCCACGTTGTTTGTTAGCTTGAGCATGAAAGTGTCTTGAATATTTTTCTTCTATTTATATAACCCAAGTGTTAATATAGACAGAATGGTTGGAAAGATAAAGAGAGTCCGGGAAAAGATTCATCAGCCCGCTGTTAAATTTGAAAGCACACAGTCCGGTGTCGCAAGATGCACAGGATTAGAGAAGGCACCGACTCTTGTTATCCCAAGTGGTTCATTCATTTTCGATGTCAACAAGACGAATAATGACCATCTGAACATAAAAAAGGAAGGACACGAAAATGTATGTGAACAAGTGATTTTTACCTTCAATGTCAACGCTGTATTTGTGTTAAACAATGATGGACCATATCTTGATCTTTACTTTAGCCAACATTACCTGTGCTAGCTAACTAGAAGCTGTTGATTAGCTATTGCTAGTTAGTTCGGGTAGCTAGCTGAAAATCTGAGCCAGAACGTAGAGGAGAACTCGTCAATAAATCTTCTTCTTTGTCGTACATATTAAGGTTAAACTAGCTAGTTGTCATCTATTTTAACGTTGCCACTAAAATCAGTCTAGCCTCAGTCTAGTATAGCAAACCTACTGGAGCTCACAAGCGAACTTAGAAGTGGCTAATTGTGTGGTTTTCTTACTACTAGAGATTTTATGTTGGGTGATGTTTTCTTCTAGTTCCTGACGCCACGGAGTTCCTTTCCAATCGGAATCTTCGCTGGCACACGCATCACACCTGAAGCCCTTGTGCAAACTTTGAAGTTTCAAGAACCCACCAATGACAGTGTAAAACTTGCACAGAAAGGTAAAGTCACTTCATTGTCCCATACCCACAGTAGTCAGGGGACTCGACCAGTGGACACTTGGTGTTACAAAATTAACCTGAAAGTGGTAGCATGAATAGTTTGAGTATGAGTAGTTTACTTCTCAATCTCTAATATTTTAATATTCCAGTACCAATTCCTCACAACTGATACTTGTAACAATTCTGACTACCAGGAAAATGGAATTCAAACCAGGCACAGACTTTTCTTTTGAAAATTAAAGTTCAGAGATCCTACATGTCCTGGAAAACCTTGAAAATCATTTAATGTTTTTCCAGTCATGTAAAACATACAGACATTAAAAAAAGTTCACAGGGGAAAATTAACATTCACAGGGTTTCCACGTGTCCTGGAAAACCTTGAAATTCATTGAATGTTTTTCTAGTCATGGAAATTAACAAAATGTATAAATTGTCCTGAAAATGTATGGTAGGCCATGGAAAATTGTAAAGTTAAAGTTAGTCTATAAAACCATATCCGCTGTTTCATTTAATTTCCTATGAAACATATTGATTAGCCAATCACACCGTAACATTAAAGGATAATTCCGGGCAATTTCAAAACGTAGCTCTGTGGTTTGAAAACTGTGCTATCTACCCTGCTCCAGTTTACAACCATTACACATTTACGGGGCAATTTTTAAAACGTGCTTTGAGCCTCTTAATGTTTGAAATGTCATTACTAGTGCATAGCCATGTGCAGTAATTCCTTATAGTGAACACAGTGAATCTGAACAAATCAGCCAGTGTACATACCTCTTTTTAAATTGTTACATTTCTTGTCACAAAATGCAGATTTAACTTCATAGTTGCCGTACTCATTTAATTGGGATTTTCTATTCATCATTTGGAAACATATCAACCATATTCATTTTTGGTTAAGAGGATTCTATCAGAATGTGTTACGGAATTGTTTCTTATGCAAATTCTATACAAAAGCAAAAAAATGCATTAAAGAGATTCTTAAAACAGCTTTAATCTCATGAGTCTTATAAGATCCTATTATGATATCAAACCATAAAGGGTGCATCTTAATTTCAGTGAAAAATATAATGGAAAGGGCTTCAGTCACCCTGATTGGCGACGTTGGTATGAGTGCAGACAGCAGCAAATCATATTATTCAGTTGGGCTGCCGTCCTATTTGAAAGGTGTTTAATTTAGAAATCATCTGCCATGTTAGTTATCTAAAACAGTGATTCCCAACCCTCTCCTCTCCTCCTACGCCCCGACGGGCCATATTTTTGTTTTCACCCTGAAATTACAAAACTGGTTCAATTAGTCAACTACACATTAAACCTTTGACTAATTGAATGAGGTTTGTCATTTCAGGGTTAAAAAATTGCAGCAAATATTTCGATTTGAAATAGATTAATAGTTTAGCCCTAGCTTTAGCCATTCCTGTGCAGCTTATTTGTACCATGTCTTGTGAAAAACAGTCACCCCAGTTTAGCTTTCTACAGCTTTAGCTAACTGTGATGAACTTGCACGGCAATTTTGCTAATCTCAAGGTGATGACTTCCGTGGCCAGCCTGGGCGCTCGGACTGCTTCCCACAAGTCCATGCTTTTTGAATATATGAATAACTTTTGCTACTGTATTTCGAATGATTAGCAATGTTTTACTTTTTTTATTTTTTGTGGAAAGTGATTATTTTTTCTCCAGACTTCTGACATTTCTCTTCCATGTGAATTGTCAGCATTGACTGGGAGGAGATTGAATGGGTTAAATACCACCCTTAATTTTAAATTACCTTGCAGCAACTTGTGTAATGATTGGTTAGACTCGTCTGTTGTTGATTTCCAGTTAATTTGCATTTTATAAATTTTATTTCCTCAAAGCTTAATCAGGGTGCACTCATTTTGCACCATGGTCATAAATCGATTTGTTAATAAATTTTCAATTTTGTTGTTTTGTACTGACTAATCTCATTTGCAACCAATAAACTAGAGTTTCTGGAATTTTTTATAGGATCCCTTGAAAAGTATTAATTCTGAAGAGAGACGGATGATTAACTGAGTCATCTGTTGGGGTGTACACATTTAAGATGTATGTTATGTATGTATACTTCCATTTGCTAACCCCCTATCTGCATATGCATTCTTGTTTAAGCGTGCAAGACCTCTTTCTTTATATTTTAGATTGGCGCGGATTTCATAAAACAAGAACAGATATTACATAATTTACTTGTGTTGTTAAACAGAAAAGGGGAAATTGTATTGTAAATATAAGAATATTTATCTTGTTTTACCTGATTTGAGAAACTAACGTGTTACTACTCCACAACACTGCTTACAAACATGAGTAATTTCCTCCAAGCAATCATGTCAGATATTTTATTACATTAGTAGTTTGGTACAAAATATTTACCCGCCAGTGTGGCAGATAGCCTTCTGAGATTCTCACAAAACTGAAATGGAATTCACTATTTGATGCAAGACTGATTCCCTCTCTAAGAGATGTTGCTAATGACCATCTTTTACATTCTAAATATGATTTTAATGGTACTAGTCTTGATTGGAAAATTCTTAACAATAATAAATAACTTACAATAAATCTGCAATATACACTGTGTGCACAATTATTAGGCAAGTCAGTATTTTGACCATGTCATTAATAATATGCATATGTTCCAATTCCATGCTGTATAAACTATATTGGATTTAAGCATATCAGGTGATGTGTATTTCTGTAAAGAAGGAGGCTGTGTCCTAAGGAGATCCCCACCCTAAATCAAGGTGTGCATAATTGTTAGGTGGCTTATGTTTCTCAGGCAAAATGGCCCAAAAAAGAGATTTAATTGATTCAGAAAAGTCAAAAAATGTTAAGCCTTTCAGAGGAATGCAGCACTCTTGCAATTGCTAAGATATTGGAGCGTGATCACAGAACAATCAAATGTTTTTGTTGCAAATAGTCGACAGGGTTGCAAGAAATGTGTTGAGAAAAAATATGCAAATTAACTGCCAGAGATTTGAAGACTCGCGTGAAGCTACAGTACCAGGAACCCATTAGCCTTCAATGCTATCATATTCCAGAACTGCAACCTACTTGGAGTGCCCGGAAGTACGATGTGTTCAGTGCACAGAGACATGGCCAAGGTAAGGAAGGCTGAAACCCGACCACAAGGCACAAGTTGGAAATGTCAAGCCTGGGTCAAGAAATATCTGAAGACAGGTTTAAGGGACTGATGATGAGTGACTCTAGACGGACCAGATGGGCCCGTGGCTGGATCAGTAATGGGCAAAGTGCTCCACTTCAACTCAGATGCCAGCAAGATGGAGCTGAGGTACTAGTATGGGCTGGTATTAAAAGATGAGCTAGATGGACTTAAACTCAACTCCCACACCTACTGTCAGCTTTTAGAAGACACTACTCAAGCAGTGGTACAGGAGAAAGTCAACATCTTTCAAGAAGACCGTGATTTTAATGCAGTATAATGCTCCATTGGCTCCATCGAAGTACTCCACTGTGTGGCTAGCCAGTAAAGACCTTATCGATTAAAGAATAATGACATGGTCCCCTTCCTCACCAGACTTGAACCATATTGAGCACTTGTGGAGGAAAACAGTAAACCTCTCTGAACAGTGTCTGTGAGGCTGTGGTTGCTGCTGCACAAAAAGTTGACTGTCAACGGATCAAGAAACTGACAGACCCTGAATGGAAGGCTTATGACTTGGAAAGAAGGGTGGCTATATTGGTCACTGATTTGTTTTGAAATTTTTACAAATGTTTATTTGAGTTGTTTGTTTATTATTCTCACTTTAATAGATGAAAATCTACAAGTGAGATGGGAAACTTTGTTTTCATTTAGTTGCATAATTATTCTGCACACTAATAGTTGCCCTACAATGGTGCACATAGATATTCTCCAAAGAAAGCCAAGACCTCACTTTTACTTAACTATTCAGGTTTGAGGTGAATTTACATTTTGGATTGACTGAGAGCACTGTAGTTGTTCAATAATAACATTAATCCTCAAGAATACAACTTGCCTAATAATTGTGCACACAGTGTAAAGCTCTGGAAAAGAGACCACTGCAATATTATCTGTGTCTAGTTTTACTAATGGTAGGAATGTGTTTTTGGTAAAATTAACATTGTTATTTTATTCAATAAACTACAGAGTTTCTCCCAAATTCCAAAAACAAATATCATCATTCAGAGCATTTATTTGCAAGAACATGCAACTGGTCAAAACAACAAAAAATATGCAGTGTTGTCAGACCTCATAAATTAAAGAAAATACAGTGGTCTCAAATTACTGGTGCCCCTGACTGTCGATACAAAAACAATACTTTATAGAGAGAATCTCTCTAAATACCAATGTGAGAAATGCAGTACTTCATAGATTTTTGGTTGCAATAGTACCAACCAAAAGCATACAATTATTCAACACGAAGAACTTTAACGAAAATCAAGGTTTCATAATTATTTGCATTGGTTCTACCCATACTGTCAGAAACAAACTCCATAAGGGCTTGCATCCTGTAGTGGGACCTGTGCTTACAGCCCAGCACCGTGTAGTTGGATTGGCATTCCGCAGAGAATACCATAATTGGCAAGTCTGCCATTGGCGTCCGGTTCTTTTCACAGATGAGAGCATGTTCACACTGAGCACATGTGACAGACGTGTAGGAGACTGGAGAAGCTGTGGTGAACGCTCTGGTGTCTACAACAGCATCCAGCATGGCTGGTGGGGTCAGTGATGGTCTGGGGAGGCGTATCCATGGACCGTCACACAGACCTCCACGTGCTAACGAACGGTACCCTGACTGCTGTTCGATACCGGGATGATATCATCTGACCCATTGTCAGAACTTACACTGGTGCAGTGGGCCCTGGGTTCCTTCTAGTGCAGGACAATGCCGAACCTCATGTGGCCAGAGTGTGTAGGCAGTTCCTGGATAAAGAAGGCATTGCTTCCATTGACTGGCCCTTACGTTCCCCAGACCTGAATCCAATGGAGGACATCTGGGACGTTATGTATACGACGTCGCCAAGTAGCCCCACAGCCTGTCCAGGAGCTCACTAATGCCCTGATCCAGGTCTGGGAGATCCTTCAGGACACAATCCGCTTTCATCAGTAACATGCCCAGATGTTATCGGGAGTGCATACAGGCACGTGTGGGCCAAACACACTACTGAGTCACATTAGGAGGTGCCTTGATGAAATTCACGCAAGTTGGAACAGCCTGTGATTTCAATAGTTTACATTGATCCAGCACTCAATTATTTGGTGAGTTGAATAAGGTCAATCTGTGGAACGCGGCAGGAAAGCTCCACCTAGGGAAACTCTGTCTAGGGAAGCACCACCCATATAGAATACCTTCCCCCTCTTCCAACTCTTTAATCAATAGTTGTATGTCAGCGCTTACTATTTCTTTGTTTGTTTCCTTCATATCACCTAACGCCCATTAAAATCTACCATTGGTCATTTTGTAGAAGCAATGTCAGTGTTTTCATGAAATTCACCACCTATCCATGATACAGAAGCTGTCTTGGTGAACACATTACCTGTAACCAAATCTAAATATACTATGGTTAAAGTTAGGGTTAGGGTAACTTTTTGTAGCCATAGACCAAAAGCTAGCATCCACATGCATTAGGCAATATGTGTGAATTTGCTTCCCCTTTGCTTGGTTACATGGGTGGAACTTCCTTGGGAGTAGCTTTCTTGGGTGGATCGTCCCTGCCATGGCCGCAGCCAGACCCTTCTCTGTGATTTTGGTTTCCATTGACTGTTGTTACGTCATTTTGATCTCAACGAAATACACAATGTACAGTCATGGTCAAATGTTTTGAGAATGACAAAAATGAATTTCAGTCTGCTGCCTCAGTGTTGATGATGTCAATTTGCATATGCTCCAGAATGGCATGAAGAGTGATCAGATGAATTGCAAAGTCCCTCTTTGCCATGAAAAGGAACTTAATCCCAAAAAACATTTCCACTCCATTTCAGCCCTGCCACAAAAGGACCAGCTGTCAGTGATTGTCTCATTAACACAGGTGAGAGTGTTGACGAGGACAACGCTGGAGATCACTCTGTCTTGCAGATTGATTTAGAATAACAGACTGGAAGCTTTAAAAAGAGGGTGGTGCTTGAAATCATTGTTTTTCCTCTGTCAACCATGGTTACCTGCAAGGAAACACATGCCATCATTGATTTGTATAAAAAGGGCTTCACAGCAGGGGTGTAGCCAGAATAATCTTTTTGGATAATACAATTATTTTATATTAGTGTATATGCTACTTTGAGCAACTTCGTTAGCCTATATGGCATAGGCTATTAAACTAGACTACACTAGTTCCCAACTTGCCAGGAAAATTAAACTCATACACTTTTTATATGCTCGATGTGTAAGTCACAATTTACCACGGCGGGCAGCACTATAAAATGGTACCTTTAGACGTAACAGGCATGACCTACATCACAATGCACAGAAGGGGATGCTTCAAGTTGAAAATTGTGGTGATTTCATCATAATCCAATCTACAGCCGGTGAAATAAGTATTGAGCACATCACCATTTTTCTTAGTAAATATTTCCAAAGGTGCTATTGACATGAAATGGTCACCAGATGTTGGTAACAACCCAAGAAATCCATACATGCAAAGAAACCAAAACAAATAAGTTCAGAAATTATGGCGGTGCAAAAAGGCATTGAAAGCCAAGACAAAAGCTGAAAAACATCAGTAATAGGGATGTCACGAGAAAAAATGACAAATTCACTAGCTAGGTAGTCTGATTTGTTCGGCGGAGGATAATATACTGTACTTTTTGAATTTTACACTTGAAATGGGTGCACCGTTCCTGGAGGTAATGCAATACCGAGTCAATGCGTGGAGCAGATGGCGCATGCCCCATTTCCGAGTCCCTTTTTGAAAAATCTATTTTAATATATATATATATCAGATAGTAAACTGATAAGAACATATGATTCTAAGTTTTATTATCCAATACAATACAGCCATATGGGACCAATGCCTAACACATTACACACAATTACCCAAGACCATGTTGACATGCTACTTTTGCTCTCCAAGAAACGGTGAACTAGCCAAAAAACGGTGTGCAATGTTGTGGAAAAAAAAACATGTTTATCATGTTAGCTGAATGGCTGCACTGCTATATCCACCATTTTGTTTTGCACTGTTGTTGTTTTTGCACAGTACCTTTTGAAAAGCTGTCTGGAATGTGTCTGGGGACACTACCGGTAGTTGTTGCACTATGAGCATTAATTGGCACTTTATTATGTTGTTCTATGCTATATTGCACATGTTTCTTATGTCTTGTAATGATATTTTAAGTATTTAAAAAAATGTTTCAAGTTCAAGTAGTTGGAATCTTAGAAAATCCATTTTTTACCGTGGTATCGAAATCGGCATCGAATAGTGAAATTTTACTAGTATTGGAACTAGAGTTGGGTATCGTTTGGATTTTAACAATTCCGATGCCGAACCGGTATTTTTAAAATGATTCCGATTCTTGAAAAAAATAACATTAAAGAAAAGCTCTTATAGAGTTCTTTATATAAAATTATTTAAATTTAACAATATATTGTTTTAAATTACTTAAATATATAATAAGTAAACCTAAGTCACATAACACATAACTACAATAATTTAACAAAAATTAACAGTTACACTATTAACAAGTAACAACAAAATAAATGTTGAGTTGGTATGCTAACTAAATCAGCTTCAAACTTTAGCAGTTCTTTTTCAGAAAAATGACCATATATGCCTTCTCTGGCAAGTGTCACCTACACCATCTTCGAGGACCTTCCAGTTCTCTCATTCACCAGAACACTAGGATTTCATTAAGTGTCAAGTCCAGGTTATATTGCTAAGCGGCAGTACCTTATATGTTATTGGTTAGAGGAGGGTAAGTGGACCTCTAGCCTTCTCTATGTTTCATTATAGACACCAGTGTTCCGTTACGCAGCTGTTGCCTATTGTAATTAAGAGAGTATATATCCAGATAATTTGTGGCCTGTATTTTGTTGGTTAATCCGCTGGTGTACCTTGTCTTGTTCTCGTTCTGGACTTGTGTATGTTCTATTGAGTATCTGATTAAAACCGCCATACCTGCAATTGCTTCCATTCATTATTCATTGGGACTGAGCGTGACAGCAAGACTGTACGACGTGCTCTCCTGACTTATTCTTTTGCGCTACCATATCTCAGACGTTCTCCCAAATTACATTCTCAGGAAACTATTTTGAAAACATGATTTAAAATGTATGCCAACATATTTATGGTGTTTTTACGTTGAGCTGCCCATTTCGTTATTAGGCTATATTCGTCCTATTACGTTGCACCTGCATGTTTCATTTCGCTGGTTCATGCTAGAACATTCCACACATTCCATAGCATTTGAAATTATATATTAACCTTCACGGTTAAGGTTAGCTATGTGGTTACCATTAAATGTATATAGGTTGTTACTGAGGTTAAGGTTTGGATTAGGGTTAACGTTACAAAAAAATGTAATGGGCAACACGCTTGCATCACACTGGAATGGAGAAAAACACACAAAGCATCCATCTGGATTTGAACTCGCAAACTGTGGGATGAAAGTTGGGAAAGTTTGGTATTTTAAAAGTAGCCTACATTTACGGTATCTAGCTAACAGTAGACTACAGAGAAAGTGTGATATTTTTACATCCATTTCGCAGCATCAGAGGGAAAATACTTTAGTCGACACATTAAGTGGAATCGAAATTAGGAACCGAAATTTGCGTTCTGATCCGTCCGATTCCTATCGGTTGCGTAGGAACCGGTTCCATAGTGGAACCGGGTTTCGGTACCCAACCCTAATTGGCACTGACTACTAAATTTTTGGTATCGTGACACCCCTAATCAGTAATTACAAAGCAATCCAGCCCCCTGTCAGTGCAAATTAATATCAGCTGGTTCAGTCCAAACTGATGGCCTACAACAAGGTCTCATTTACAAGGTGTCAGACATCTTATGATGGGTAAAAGCAAGGAGCTGTCTCAAGACCTTCGCCACATAAATGTTGAAGAACATAATCATGGCATTGGTTTTAGGCACATTTCTAAGCTTCTGAAGGTTCCAGTAAACACTGTTGGGGCCATAATACCGATATGGAAAGACAATCATTACACTGTTTTGCCTCGACCAGGTGCTCCTCGCAAGATTTCTGACAGAGGAGTGAAAAGAATAATCAGAAGAGTTGTCAAAGAGCCAAGGACCACTTGTGTAGAGTTTTTTAAAGACCTGCAATTAACAGGTACTGTTGTCTCAAAGAAAACAGTAAGTAATGCACTCCACCGCCATGGCTCACCAAGCAAGACTCCATTGCTGAAAAAATGCATGTTGAAGCTTGTTTAAAGAGTGCTGCACAACATTTGGAAAAGCCAGTGACATATTGGGAGAATACAATGTGGTCAGATAAGAGCAAAATTAAACTCTTTGGATGCCATAATACACACCATGTTTGGAGGAGTAATGGCACTGCACATCACCCTAAAAACACCATACCAACAGTGAAGTTTGGAGGTGGAAACAAACTTCACATAATTGAAGGATGGATGAATGGGCAAATTTAGAGACATTCTTTGCAAAAATCTTCATGTCAATAGCACCTTTGGAAATATATATTTACTGAGAAAAATGGTGACGTGTTCAATACTTATTTCACCGCTGTATCTATCGTTTCACGCTCAAATGAGAGTAAACTGAAGTGGTTCAGCCTGGCGCTTGTCATTAATGTTCGAAGACATTTTTTCATTCTGTTAGTTGTTGGGAAAAGTCTTTTCTCACTGCATGACATTATTGGCAGTGTGACAGTGATCCTTAACAGAGTTTAGATTTGGGAAAGTATCATCAGGGCAGCTGTCAGGTAAACTCCATATGGATGAAAAGTGACTCATTCCCATGTTTATTTTACGATTTAACTGCTGAATAAAACAGTGAATTCAGATTCCTTAATTGATACTGTAGTCGGGAGTAAAAGGATACCAATTAATATGCACAATGAATTAATACATTAATAAATGATATATTTCCTTTTCCCTTTTGCAATAGTTTGGGTTAAGAACGGAGAAATGCTTAATAAATGCCTATAGAGGATTTATAGAATAGACGTGGTTGGATATTTCCTACCTAACTCTCTGACCTAATAATGATCATT
>JACXGM010010371.1:12212-26677 GCA_016801145.1 Umbra pygmaea | reverse complement strand
TCAGTAATACTTTTCACAACAGAAGCTCTTGATCTGTAGTCAGTAATACTTTTCACAACAGAAGCTCTTGATCTGTAGTCAGTAATACTTTTCACAACAGAAGCTCTTGATCTGTAGTCAGTAATACTTTTCACAACAGAAGCTCTTGATCTGTAGTCAGTAATACTTTTCACAACAGAAGCTCTTGATCTGTAGTCAGACATACTTTCAGACATAAGCAGTCATTACTCAAGAATGAAGAAAAATTCAAGATTTTGACAAGAAAATACCATTGTGGAAATCAAAGTTGCCTCTTCACTCAAACACTCAATCTTGAAACTTTTAATTGTGTTATAGTTTACCAATAGTATTGTGCTTTTACAATCAAATAAACACATTCTCTGGTGGCCTAAAGGTTTTACACAGAAAAAAAACTAAGAATTAATTTGAAACTGAATTTGTTTTGTATTCTTGAAACATTTTAACTCGTACTGTGTGCATGCACTCACTGTTATATTTCAATGCAGATAAGGGCATGTAATCAATGATGTAAATATGTACACATTAACTCATTCACCCCTACTTTTATTTTTATAAATTCTCAGTTGTAATTGTTACTTAATGCAGCCACACAAATGTTTAAATCCAACTTAACTGGACATTTGAAATTACAATCATGTTTGGAATAAAAAACACTAAACCCAGATTTTATTTCTTAACAAGTACACAGGTGATTTTTATTCATGCAAGCACATGTTAATCCTACAAGTCAGAAAAGCGTCAAGCTCTTGGCACATGTATGGTAGGTACAAAACAAATTAAATTTAAAGCCTGCTACTACATCAGTAAGCATTCTTGTTTAAAGTATAAAAGCCTAACACGAAAAGAAAGCCAAAAGCATTGTCAGGTAATTTACCGAAGAAGCAATGTTGGTACAAGAATCAGTTTAAGACATTGTTGAAAGTTCATCACAAACTATATGGATTCAACTCAATCACCACAGTATACTATCAGTAGACTAATGCAAATAGTGAGTCAGGGTTAGTACTGCACATAAAAAAATGTTGACCCGGAAAGACAGGCCAAGAATAAAAAGAATAAAGTAAAATAAAGTAAGATTTTTTCAATAATACAATACCATTAATGCATGTCCATGCCACAAAAAACATCTAAATTCACAGTTTTTACCTAACAGTAGTTATTCAACTCTGAGTCGAACACTGATGCGCTTACAACTAGAAGGAGCACAGAATGATGAAATAGAAGAGGACTGAGTCTGGCCTCTCTCTAGGTTTCTTCCTAAAACGAGCTCTTAGAAATACTGAAAATAAAACAGATATTGCCAGGCAAATAAATGGTATAGGCCACCTTCGCAGTCCAATGGCATGACAACGTGTTTAGCAAGACAATCAAACGTTCACTGTCATTGACAAAATAACTTGCTGTGACACACACTTTTCTTACGTCTGATGAATCCACCAAAAAGTGCCATATTACACCAACAACTGTTTATAGCATTAAGATTTTTGTATGATTGTTGAATATTTGATTGAACTACAGTAAATTCAATTTATTGTATTGTCCTGAATTTTATGTGCTTAACATATAAGTATGCATTTATATTTTAATATATACATTGCAGATATTTGCAAAAATGATTTTCCGACTAGTATTTATAAAGTTACACTTTATGAAATAAAAAAGGGGTATGAGAACTTCTGCATGTGCTTTGTGTGTTGATGATAAAAACAATGGCATCATTCACAGTCCTTAGATACATAGCTTTAAATTTGCATGCCTCATATGATAATAAAATAATGCATCATTTATTATTTTGGTGACTAACATCTTCTTTGATATTGGCCTACATGTCCTGTTTAACAGGCTTGGCACAGCTAGCAAATAACATTTTTGATTAGTATTTAAATTTTGGTAACTCTTTTTGTATCATCGCAGTTAGAAAAACAGGCTATTTAGTCAAATTCAAATTAATTTGACCTCATAGTTATTCTTATTTTATTCCCTGGCAGTACTGGTATTAAAAAGCTACAGAAGCCTTTACATTTTATGTGTGATTAAAAATATGTATTGTAGGTCTGATCACCTATTCATGTTCACAGTTCATTAAAATGAGATCTATATAGATACACAAAGATGAAAAATGTGCTTGAAACCCTTTTAAGCCCCAGTTGACCACCTCCATAAAGAAGACAAATAAAATAATGAAATCAAATAAAAAAATGACCATTGCCTCAGTAAAAAATCTAATGAAAACTTTATGCTAGCTCACTGCCAATTATACTACTCACCGAATACAAATTAAAATAAAAAAACATAAAATACAGGTGATAATCAAAATCATAACAATAAAATACTTAAATGATATAATAAAAACAATTATATTAACAGTAATAATAATAAAAAATAATAGTATGAATAATAATATAGTTCTTTAGAGAGGTAATAGGGCCTGCCATCTGAAATGCTGTTTGTGGGGGTTGTGAGAAGGTCCCCTGGACCACATTGTCACATGACGCACCAGTGACATCAGCGGTGGCAGGGACCTTGGATGCCACCCGACCCCCTCTTCAGGGGATGGTGGAGGGACGGGGTGCAGGTGGCAGGTCAGACCTCCTGCTGGCCTTATGTGTAGGCGTTGAGGCGCTCCTTTGAGCGGGTAGAGTGGATGTCATGAAGCTCCTGCTCATCCTTTGACTTGATGTCTTCATACTTCTGCATCCTGCATGCGTCCTTCACGTAGGCCCAGTTGGCAGACAGAACCATCAGGTAATGGACCTGGGACAGAGATTATTATATAATTAATTATTATTATTATTAATAATTATAATTATTAAAACAGAACCATTATGTAATGTGTCTGAAGCAGAAATTAGCCACACAAAATCAAACAGGCCAAAGTCGTTGATCCATCAATTCTAGACAGACATCCCACTGAGCAAAATTAGTTGAAAGATGTCTTTTCAACATTTATTCAACAACTTTTTAACCAGAAAGATGTCTTTTCAACATCCTATCAGTGTGATTGAATGGAAATGGAAATGGAAGCGAGTATACCCTAATTTAACATGTTTGATAACTAGAGATTATATGGCATTGTCTTAGTTGAAGAGTCAAATATGGTCTGCATTCCATGAACAGATCGATAATGGTTGTTTTAACAAGATTAAAACAAATGTATTTACAGAGATGTATTTTACTGACTGGCCAGTAGAGGGCAGTGTAGTGGAGCAAGTGGGCAGGCGGTGTTTCCAAGGCAGCTACTGCTAAGACAACACTGACGCTAAGAATACATTAAGTTACACTGCCACACCTTTCACATTGAAATATGGTCATTACTAAAAGCCGATTGTTTGGTAATGGAATTAATTTCACATGAAGGCTCTAATGGATCACAATGGGATTCCTTAGAAGAGTGATAATCAATTTTCTTTTGAGAATGTATTGATTAGGCATAATAAATAAACAGTTTTAATTAACTTTGTGCTTTTCTGGAAGGTGTGTAACAGGACAGCCATTTGATTAAAATGGAGACAGTGTTTCACTGTAATTCCACTAACAACCACACTCCTTTTCTTAGAAAATGGCTCCTCACATATCAGTTGCTCAATCTCAAGTTTACCTGCAAGCTTTACGCCTATGCACTTATGGAGATCTGAGAGGGTTTTCTTACGTAGATGCAAGCCAATCAGAGCACAAGGTGGAGCTATAACCATATACCTCTCAGATCCTCTCATATCTCAGAACAAGTGCACAGGGTGTAGGTTGTGATTTAGAACTGCGCCTGGGATGTTTTTCAACGAGCCCCTGGCCTTTCTTCTCTTAGTTTCCATGACAACGCTGTGACATGCCTAGTGTCTCTCAGAGTAAAAACTTGTCTCTCTACCCTCTCCAGATACACAGCCTCCCTACGCATTTCCTCAGACAGCACAACACAGATTCAAAGCTTAAGTATTAGCCCGTTACGCAGTTACCGCTTATACATTGCCTCCTACTGACATTTTCAGATATAGTCATGTCAAATCAAAACCTTCTAAGCTCATTTGGTGACCTAGAGTCTAGTTCAATGCACCGTCAGTGTCTTATTTCGGCAGTCAATATTTTTTCTGGGAAGGATGAGACGTAATCTATTCAGCAGCATGTTCAGAAGTCATCAGTTCAACTACAGATTATGTGCTTTATTACTTGGGAAAATTGCATTCAAATGGTAATTAATCAAAGTTGTAAAATCAAATATATATCAACAGTTAGGCTTAGAGGCCTCTCACCATGGCAATAACAGCTGCTCCAGCACCAGCCAGGGCACAGATGAAGAGGTGGAACGTCATGTCCAGCTGAATCAGAGACAAATGAGATGACAGGTTAATTGGGCCTCCCTCAAATGTACACATAGTTAGGGTAAATAAATGCTGTAATGGGAATATTTACTGTATAGATAAATGCACATTTATTTTATGTGAGCAACCTCTTCTTTGTTTATATTTTATGTGAGCTTTCATATTTCAGATGTTTTTTAGATTTTTAGTAACTCCATGAGACATAGTATGTAAATGTTTGTCAATTAAGAGTTTTGTTTGACCTACCTCATTCGATTCACACATTTTATAAAACTTCGTTTTGTTTGACCTACCTCATTTGAATCACACATTTTGTAAAACTTCTCAGATCCAGCGCATACGGTTTTCCCTTCTCCAATTGGCACAATACCTGAGAAAAACACAGGCTGAATTAGATAATGTGCACCGAAATCGAAACACATCTGTGACGTTGTCATCCACACAACATTATTCGCCCAAAGTCATCTTTTCCCTAGTGAATGTGCCACAGTAACATGCTGGCAAAACATTCCATTTATACTGTATGCCAGATTGTGAACAATCCTTGTTTTTATGTTTTTTGTGTGTGATTTTTACTAATTTTTTCCCTTCCCAATTCACACTAAACCTGCCTTGTTGGCAGCTCCACAACTCCTTGGACAGATCTGTGGGATGGCGAAGGGCACGCACATGGTTCATCCAACCACATGTTGCCCAGCCGCCGATTCTTATCGCACTGCGAATCCAACACAGAAGCCTTTAGTCGGATCATGCATAGGATGAGTAAAGATTGTGAACAAACCTGATGAAAGCTCTAAGAGACAAGGCTCTAACCTGAGCCACAAAATATTTCTTAGTGCTAAAAATTTTCATCAAACGCAATTAGGTTACTGTTATAACCTGGACAGATAGTAATTCACGTTTTTCAATGTTGCTCCACAGAACATAATTCCTGAGGTCGCCTTACCATACTGGCGCGGGTCCAAGCAGAGTGTTGCACCGTCCAGAACGGTGTTGTTTTGGCAAATGGTCCAGATGTTGAAGTACATGAAGACAGGGAGGGAAGTGAATGCCGTCACCCCGAGCCAGGCCAGCATAAAGATGTATGTCAGCATGATGAACTAAGATGGAGAGGGGGGAGTGGTTAGATTCTGCTATGCAATTTATATAACAAACTGTGAGTTAGTGATGACATGAAGAGGTGTTAGTGTTTTGATCGATATCAGCAAGTGCCTATAGAATTGATTGTGTAATGGACTAGATGGACTACTGTAATGGTTTAAAATAAGTGCCAGTACTAAAAGAGTGTGGAATACAGTAGATATTAAAAGCTCTAAATCACAGTTAAACAGCTGGCATTTGTTTTCTTCAGAAACATCATTCAGGCACTCAGGCGTTATTTACATTGCGTTCCAAATTATTATGCAAATTGGAATTAAGTGTCATAAACATTAAATATTTAGTTTTTCAATGAAACTCATGGATGGTATTGTGTCTCCGGGCTCTTTGGATCACTGAAATCAATCTCAGACACCTGTGGTAATTAGTTTGACAGGTGAGCCTAATTAAAGGGAAACTACTTAAGAAGGATGTTCCACATTATTAGGCAGGCCACAGGTTTCAAGCAATATGGGAAAGAGAAAGGATCTCTCTGCTGCGTAAAAGCTTCAAATGGTGCAATGCCTTGGACAAGGTATGAAAACATTAGATATTTCACCGCCTGATCTCTCAGAATTCTGTGAAATGACCACGGAACCTTAACTTCAAAATGTGTGGCAGTTTCACAGAAAAGTCTGCGATGGGCACACAGTGAGAACTTGCTGTTAACTCATTCTAAACCTTACTTAAACCCTAACCTTAACCACTCAGAAACCTTGCTGTTAATTTGATTTAAGCCCAACCCAAACCCTAACCTTAACCACTCATAAACCTTAGTGTTAATTTGATCTAAGCACTACCCAAACCCTTACCCTAACCTTAACCACTCAGAAACCTTGCTGTTAAGTCCATTTAACATGTATTATATTGTATCATTGTATCCATCCTACCAAACTGCAAAGTCTATGCTATTTACACTCTGCTACGTCGTCATGCAATTCTGTGAAACTGCCCCGGATTTCGAGGTTAAGGGTCCGTGTTTATTTCACGAAATTTTCCGCCATTCCGTGAAACTGTCACAGATTTTGAAGTTAAGGGTCTGTGGTCATTTCACAGAATCCTATGAGATCACGTTGATTGATATTTCACAAAACATAAGCTTGATCATCGTACTGTGAAGAGATTTGTGGCTGATTCAGAGCACAGACGAGTTTGTGCAGAAAAAGGCATAATGAGGAAGGTTACTGCCAGACAAATTCGGATTAAGAGAGCAGCTGCTAAAATGCCATTACAAAGCAGCAAACAGGTATTTGAAGCTGCTGGTGTCTCTGGAGTTCCGCAAACCTCAAGGTGTAGGATCCTCCAGAGGCTTGCAGTTGTGGATAAACCTAATATTTGGCCACCCCTAACCAATGCATCCTAATGCTGCAATTTCAATAAATTACCATTTTCAGTTCTTTAAAACCTATAAAATGTTTTGAAACTCTGTTGTGCATAATTATTTAGAACAGTGGATTTTTTTAACTTTTTTTTTTAAATACTTTTTTCATCGGGTGGTTTGTTCAATGAATGTCGACATATACCCTATTGGTTGGGGACTTGAAAATTACACTGACAGTCATTTGCATCGATTATTTTGGTACATCAGTGTAAAATATCATTTGCATGATGATTTGGAATGCGGTGTATAGATACAGTGGGGGAAGTTAAGAGAGGATACATTGTGTGGGCCGGATTGAAACCTACGGTGCAGCAGTGCATCAGAGGTAGCTGTCCAGACAGCTTTACCATGCTAGGCCACAAGCGGCCAAATGGTCTTTTGAGAAAACACCTTTAAAGTTTCCTTACCCAGGCGCTGACACAACGGCCACACGTGGTGATCTTGAAGTCTCCGTACAGGTCCTTGATGGCACCGCTGGTGAAAAAGCCCTCCACCATCAAGAGGATGCCGTAGACAAAGAAAGCTGAGGCGATGCCATAAATCACATACTTGATGATGTCAATTCTACAGGGGGAAGTAGAAAACCACGGTCACATGGACATCGCTGCTTCTTTTGTTGAATGGCATAACCAATATCTGCACCATTTTAAAGTCAGTGTTCTCTATCGAAATATTTTATTTTATAACGTTTATTTATCCATTCTGCAGTGAAAAGCACGGCATAGAAATTTGTTTGATATTGGACGGACACATTTCTGGGATGGACGAATTATCATGCTTCTAACATTGCACACAGCAAAAAGTCCAGTGTTAAATCAAACACCCTAAGTGTTAAATTAACACTCTCAGTGTTTGTATAGTTCCACTGGTGCTATATAAACACTGAGAGTGCCAATTTAACACTCAACCTTTTGCTGTGGATAGGGGGCATGTGTCCAAGCCCCCACCCCCCAGCTTCTGCACTATTGTCCTAAACTACAGAGTAACAAGGGTCCCAGGTAGCTCACTTAGGAAAAGCATGCTTGTACAGTAGGTTTAAATCCCGGGTTGAGGGCAGGTGATGCAAAATGTAATATCTGATTATACGCTTCTGCTGAATTATCAAAAGTCAAAGTTGTTTATTTGTCATATGCATCGGATAACATCACATCATCCTATGCAGAGATATTCTTTTGACAAGGCTCAACACATCTACACAGAGGGCTTAAAAAGGTTATATACAATATAATGTACATATATGATTCCTCTAAAGTAGAGAGCACCATCTTAGAATGTTCTTTCTCAAATGAAAAAGACACTTGAAACTGTGGAAGACAATGGACATCCATGTTCTTAAACCTGTTTTTAAAGGAGTTAAATCATTTCTTGTTATTGCCCTGCGCAAAGCCCAGCCTAGTAGGTCCACAGCGTTGAATGGTGAAGTGTCTAGCTCATTGATGGGAAGTCTACTTACAGAGTAAATACATCCAGGGCATCAACCGGTCCTTGCACCACTTCAAAGTAGTTCTGCAGGATGGTGACGGTGCCGGAGAGGGCCTCGTGCCCACAGCCACAAAACAGAGCCACCCCGGCGTACAGCAGGATTGTGGCAATGAGCGATGGGTAGGGGATGCCTCCTAAACACTTGATACAGCACTCCAGGCATCCTGAACAGACAGACAGAAAAAGAGAGAATGTGAGACATCACTCAGGAAAACTGAAACGTTTCCTGAAAGCAGTGTTTCCTGTATAGGGCTTCAGTAAATTACAGCATGGAAGGAAACTCTGAGAGTACAGTTTGGAGGCCTGTTTAGGAAACACTGGCAGGAAATCAATCAGACTAAGGTGGTCTGCACAGGGCTTGATGAGAGCAAAAACACCACCTGCACCAAATGCCTTAGCTTGAGTTTTTAGTCATGGTAACAGCTACCATGACGGCTTCTATAAGTGTTAACCATGGTAACAGCTACCATGACGGCCAGTTTAGGTTTTACCATGGGAACAGCTACCATGACGGCCAGTTTAGGTTTTACCATGGGAACAGCTACCATGACGGCTACTTTAGGTGTAATCCATGGTAATAGTTTCCACGATGGCCTCTTTAGGTTTTAACCATGGTCATAGCTTTCATGACAACCTCTTTAGATTGGCATGGGAATATAATTTGGAAGAGCACACACATTCTTTCAACACCATGGTTGTGTCTTTGATTATCATAAGAATGATTTCCCTACTGTATTTCACACTGGGTAAGAATGTCTGCAACAATGTTACACCAGTCCTCAGTGCCTGGCATATTCACATTAGAAATTTTCCGCTGGTAAACTGATTTCAGAGAAATCATGGCAGATTTGAGAACTGAGACAACAGATATGCGAGGCAGCAGTGATGTCATCAAACTGAGACGATGCATATATGTGGCAACAGTGATGTCATCAGATTGAAAATGTTCCTACATATACTGTGAAGCAGCAGTGACAGTGACTCACCCTCTACGCTTCAAAGATTACTGGGATGTTTATTCTGTTTAGGATGAGAAAGGAAGCAACTAGACTGAACCAATCAAAAGCCTTCTGCCGTTGACATATCCAGCTTGAGCCCAAGATAAAATCTGACCAGAAGCGTCATGCACCTATTTTTTTTAAGGGGGCACAGTGTGCACAACACATGGAAACTGGTGCCCACAAATTCTGATATCAAAAGGAAAAATCCACATGGCTCAAAAATCTGAGGGGGCACGTGCCCCCTAATTTTCAATGGGCATGATGCCCCTGACCTCAATGTGGCTAAGGTGCCCACATTGTCTGGTCCCTCACTCCAACCCAGTGATCACCATTCTGCTGTAATATTATTGGGTTTGTTTGTGTTTGCCAATGTCTTTGTTTCTGTTCCTCTGCCTGTGGGCTAATGTGTTTTAGATCTGATGTTGATGTGTTTGACTGAGTGAATGTGTTTTAGATCTGATGTTGATGTGTTTGACTGAGTGAATGTGTTTTAGATCTGATGTTGATGTGTTTGACTGAGTGGATGTGTTTTAGATCTGATGTTGATGTGTTTGACTGAGTGAATGTGTTTTAGATCTGATGTTGATGTGTTTGACTGAGTGTGTTTTAGATCTGATGTTTGTGTGTTTGACTGAGTGGATGTGTTTTAGATCTGATGTTTATGTGTTTGACTGAGTGGATGTGTTTTAGATCTGATGCTGATGTGTTTGACTGGGTGGATGTGTTTTAGATCTGATGTTGATGTGTTTGACTGGGTGGATGTGTTTTAGATCTGATGTTGATGTGTTTGATTGAGTGTGTTTTAGATCTGATGTTGATGTGTTTGATTGAGTGTGTTTTAGATCTGATGTTGATGTGTTTGATTGACACCTCATCAACTGTAATTAAAATAATTCAAATGTCCACACATCCCTATTCTTAATATATTAAGCTACAATACATAGTATACTATACATCTCATGTCACTTCAGTTGATGTCAGGTAATGAAAAATTACCTTCATTGATTGGTTAATGTGCAATCTCCCATGGGCAGAGTCTGTATGAAATAGACACTATGCGTGGTTCTTGTTTTTTGTCTTTTATGGTCATTGATTATTTGGTCAAACCAAGATTGGATGAAGGTGCTTAAACTTAAAGATGTAACACATCCAATGAAACATTTTGGAAAGAGTTTTAACATTCTTTTTAAAGAGTGTGCAGACAGTCTTTCATACTTAGAAACGAAGTGGTGTATCAACATGACAAATAAGGACATTATTTTAGCTTTTTTTGTTCTTTTTTGGTTTATGAAAAGGACTTCAGTTTATCCATGATATAATTTTTCTATGTCCTATTTGTGTTTGATTGAAACTCTGAACGGGTAGTTGATCCTATTTATAATGACTGCAATGTCAATGCACTCTGCAAATGCTTCCTTTACACGTGCTTCTTTGTTTTTTACACAGTCAGGTTTGTCCAATTCCAATTTCATTATTGAATCTCTCTCTTTGTCATGGCCAGATCAAATCTGATTTTGAGTCAAAGAGTTTTTCCTGCCTTCCTTTCATCCTTTGAAATATGCTCCGCAAATCAAAGAGCAGCGCTAATGAAATGCACAAATGTAATTTCATGCTCATATGACTGGAGAATTTCATCCAGTCGATCTACTTCTCCATTCATTTACATTCAATTCCTGTTCATGTCTACTCAAACAAAGATGTCTATAAGCCAAGCTTGGGTCATTTGTATAACACTCAGAAATACCAATCAGGTCAATTCTACCCCCCCCATAACACTCAGAAATATCAATCAGGTCAATTGTACCCCCCTATAACATCTAGAAATACCAAACAGGTCAATTACACACCCACATAACACTCAGAAATAAGCATTGATTCTGGGCTCATCTTCCTCCATCACGGCTCGTCTTGATCTAGAGCAAAAGCAGCAGCCTTCATCCTCTCACCACACTCTGCGTGTTTCTGCCCGTTGTGATTGGAATATCAAGTAGGCTGGCCAGCTACCTACGCCACAGCCTGCTAGGTTAGGCAGGGCTGGAAATCCTAGGGTTTCAGCCTGATCCTCATCCTTGCTTATAATGTGATCCACCGCCAGATTGTGTCACAGCATATTTCCATTGACCCTCCAGCTATGATATCTCTATTTTAGTTTCTCTCTTCTCAGCTGTGCTATCCCTATTTATGGTCTCTCTCTCAGCTGTGATATCTCGATTTGTTCTCTCTTCTCAGCTGTGATATCTATATTTATGGTCTCTCTCTCAGCTGTGATATCTCGATTTGTTCTCTCTTCTCAGCTGTGATATCTCTGTTTATGGTCTCTCTCTCATCTGTGATATCTCGATTTGTTCTCTCTTCTCAGCTGTGATATCTCGATTTATGTTCTCTCTTCTCAGCTGTGCTATCCCTATTTATGGTCTCTCTCTCAGCTGTGATATCTCGATTTGTTCTCTCTTCTCAGCTGTGATATCTCTATTTATGGTCTCTCTCTCAGCTGTGATATCTCGATTTGTTCTCTCTTCTCAGCTGTGATATCTCGATTTATGTTCTCTCTTCTCAGCTGTGCTATCCCTATTTATGGTCTCTCTCAGCTGTGATATATCGATTTGTTCTCTCTTCTCAGCTGTGATATCTCTATTTATGGTCTCTCTCTCAGCTGTGATATCTCGATTTGTTCTCTCTTCTCAGCTGTGCTATCCCTATTTATGGTCTCTCTCAGCTGTGATATCTCGATTTGTTCTCTCTTCTCAGCTGTGATATCTCTATTTATGTTCTCTCTTCTCAGCTGTGAAATCTCCATTATTTTAGCTGTCAGTGGCAACAATAACAAGGTTAAATCGAGCCAAGCTTTAACAGAGAGCTAAATTATTAAAAGTTATTATAATTATAATTAAGAGAGCGCTAGTATTAAATTAATGTCATTTAATAGCCCTTTAGTGTTAAAGTCATGTCACATTAGTTGCAGTGGATTTATTGTGGAATCAGTAATGACACACTGCAGCTATTTCTGACTGGGCAGAGATAACAGGCAGTGGTGTGAATCATTGATCACCAACGATTACAAATACTAACACAATATCTCCAGGACCTAACTATCAAGAATAAAGCTATATGGCATAGCATTGCCATGGCAACAGGGAAATGGGTTTGATGAACTGTGACGGAAAACATAGAGCCGCATAGACAGGATGTGAGGAGAATCTTTTTTTTATCGATTATCTGTTTGTGAAATTGTGGCAGAATGCTGTTCATTTACACCCGAATCAGTTTTACGGTATGGGGTATTCATCATTGGCTAGTTAATTATGGTAGTCTATCTTCTGTCAGTATTAATGCTACCAATAGTATAGTATGACAAGTGGGGATGTGAATTAGTATTAAGTCATTAGGCCTATAAAATATGTACTTAATAGAAGGAGAAAACAATGCTATATGTTGGTTATTGCAAATATTTGCACAGTCCTTTTGACTTCAAACAACATTTTATTCTCAACAAATCCACTGTGTTAAAACGACACTGCATACACACAGCTTCCACTACTACAGTCTAAAGTGTAATTGCATTTTTATGTATCCAGAGATTCCTATTTCAACATGTGAGTGTTGCAGTTCGAAAACGCTAGTAAAGAACAACTGGTGGGAATTGACTCAAATAGCTTGTAGACTCTTGATCCATAATTTAACAGCCACTTCTATTCATTATTTACAACAGCTCTGTTACATTACCTGGGACGAGAATGTTTCAGTGTGCTGGTGAGTTTTCCAAATGGCTACGGGACAGTGGAGAATGTTTCAGTGTGCTGGTGAGTTTTCCAAATGGCTACGGGACAGTGAAGAATGTTTCAGTGTGCTGGTGAGTTTTCCAAATGGCTACGGGACAGTGAAGAATGTTTCAGTGTGCTGGTGAGTTTTCCAAATGGCTACGGGACAGTGAAGCATGGTGAAGTTGGTGTTTATAGTGTTATTTTTGGTAGTGTTGTTGTTTTTAATGTTTTTATTGGACACAAAAACAATACATTGACAAAACAAAGAACGTCAGCAAACACAATATACAATTTTCTTTCTTTTTATGAACAATGTTGTTACTGTGGTTGTTTTGGTGTTGTGTTGTTTTTTTTAGTGTTGCTTTAGTTTTGTTGTTGTTTGTGGTGATGATGTGTTGTTAATGCTGTTGTTGTTGTATTGTTTTGATGGTTTTTGAAGTTCGATTCCAACTTCCTTGAGGTTCGTGTTTGAGTCAGACACTAGGATGCATAAACCACTTTCGAGACCAAGTTTTTTGTATGAACGATTATAAAAAGTATTAATAAATATGGTAGAGTTCAATGGCATACCAAAGTTGTTAGAGAAAATCAACCCAAAGTAGTGGCATTGTTGTTCTTTTGTTTTTGTTGGTCGAGTTGTTGCATTGTTGTTCCTTTTGTTTGTGTTGGTCGGGTTGTTGCATTGTAGTTATTGTTGTTGATTGTGTTGTTGTTGTTGATTGTGTTGTTGGTGTTGTTTGTGCATGTTTTGTTGTTATTGGCAGCGTTTAAATTGCAAGTAGACATTGTAATGACAAAAAAGCCTTCACTGTTTTCTCAAACTCTGACAAACACCTAGCCTGGAAAAATCCAGACCCAAATCCGGAGGAGATATGTGTCTGGCATCGAGTAATGAAAATGACCCAACTCGAGAGGCGGCACCAAGCATGCATTTGAAAATCTTAAGGTACGCAATTGGATAACACTACGACCAATCACCAGTGGTTTTTCGCTAAGCCCCTATGGCAGAGCTAACTGGTAGATAAAACTCTTGCCGTATCAGGTCGCAAAACAGCAAAAACGTAATTTTATAAAAAAGGAACGATTTGAGCGCAGTCTTCTGTTCCTATTTTAGTAAAAAGCCAAGTCTAAATCGTTCATTGTAGTGGCCAAAGTCGTTTTAAACAACTCGTGTTAATCCATAGCGATCTTACAATGTTTACTAATGACTTCGAGGTCGCAGCGCTGTCGTGTCGTCATCTGTTTAACACACCTCTGGCACGCCTATATCAGATACACCGATGTGATTGGTGCAGCTCGGCTACAAGGGCATAGTTAATGAGCAGAATTACTCGGTGCCAGAGTAACTTGCTGAGCAAATTCAAATTGT
>JACXGM010010370.1:0-26345 GCA_016801145.1 Umbra pygmaea | reverse complement strand
TATCTTGTGTTATAGTTCTTTGTGGTATGTTTAGACAGTCTGTTCATGTGTTGTGATTACTGTTCATGTCATGTGTTTTATACATTGGATAGTTTTGGTCCTCATTTTGTTCTGTTGTGTCCTTGTCAAGTTCTTCCCAGTGTCCCAATAAATATGTCTAGTGAAGACGCGCCTGCCTCCAAATCCTTGAACCGTGACAATATCTTACCAAAGTTGTTTATGTTCTTAAGTGTGTTCCCCGAAGTCTCCCTTAGGAAGCTTCTTAACACGCTGTCTCTTAAGTGCGACGTTACAAAGGCGCTGTCCCAAGGGAAGGTGCTGAATTTGTTGTCATCGATTGCTCAGGAATCGATTTTTCTGTTCACGCGAGGTGCAATACGGTGTTAAGAAAGACAACACATAATATGTAAATGAAACATTCCTCAAAATATTCCAGTAATATTTATTTTAGCATAGTTGAAGTTATCAGTAAAATATAGACTACTAATTCAATTATTAAATTGTCAGTAATTTGTTCAGACGAGATGTTGTTACTGGTAGACGAACCGGGTATCCCTCGCTAACCATCCACTCTCCTCATCCCGTTGTCCCGCTTCTTGACGTGGGTTTAACGACTTCTAAAAATGATGTAATACACTTTTTATTTTTTTTAGTTTACAGTTCCTAATCTGATTTTGGTAAGTGTTTGTCTTTATAGTTGCTGAGCAACAGTCACACCAGTGACCGTGTCTGTGTGTGTTTGTACGCGCATTTTCATTAAAATACTTGATTATCAACAAGATTGTATGTCATTCTGTCATCCTTAATGAGTCAACAACTGATTCTCTATTGCCATTGGAAACCTACGCATAAAATCTTGCTCTATCTATGAGATACCTTATTTATCCACAAGGAAATTAAGCAGTGTCAAACTAAGTGCACTGCACATTCATATATAAAGGCTCCTTTGAAGAGGCTGCGTAAAGACATTAGTTCATAATGTACATTATCTGTGTGTTTGACGACGCGTAAGGCTACGCATAAGGCTATGCATGAGGCAAAGCAGCAGAAAGGGAATCCTCTGACAACCATGTGACCTGCGTTGAATGCCCAATAAATTAATGAAGATGAATTAGCAATGTGACGTGCTAATTTGGGCATATGTCAACTTTTGACTGAGAAATTCTAAGGTGTAGGCTCCTTCGCCAACCTCAAGAGAAGCATGTCAATGATTGGCGTTGCATAGACCATTTATGGAATGGACACAATGGCATGATAGAGTAAAGGTTTAAAGGATTAGAATCACACACAGAACATTTAATGGATGCAAGGTTTGAAAATACCATTTATTTTTCAAAAAATAAACATTCCATCATAGTACGAACCAAAAGAAAAGTCCATTCAATCATGAATAATGGCAAATGATAGCTCAGCAAGTTATTCCAAAAAGAAAATATAAATCAATCAAAAACATTTGCAATCAAAAGCTGCCTTGACTCAACCCCTGCAGCGTGGAGGGCAGCCCTCTGTGGGGGATGGAGGACCTCAACTTCTCCCTCTCCATCTTCCTCCTCATCCACTTCCACCTCCTCCCCCTCCGGAATAGTTGCACCTCCTCGCACACCATGTTATGGAGTATGGCCGTTGCCACCGTCACTGCGCTAGAGTTGAGAGGCTTCATGCGCAGTCCTCCTGCGCAGTCCTCGTGCAGGCACCGAAAGCGCAGCTTCCAGATTCGAATTGCACACTCGACAACGTTGCGTGTGCGAATGTGTGCAACATTGTAGGCTCTTTCTCCCACGACCTCCACCATGCTTACCAATTTCTAGATGTTAGCCATTTAGAGCCAAATTGTTTGCCAGACTTTAATTATCAAAAGTGATCGACAATTTAAACGCTTTCATTACATTACGAAATAGCCTAGGCTAATTACCACATATTAGTTCTGATACCAAATAAAGTCAATTTCCTAAATAGGCCTGTATCCATTGCGAACATATTTTATTATATTTATAAACTGTCCATAAAATCATTGTTGTAGTGGCGGCGACTAGTGGTTTGAGCTCAAACAACGCTAAGAGAGAGCTTACGAATGGTCCAGACCAACCTTACGAAAGTGTGACTTACAGAAGATATACTTAGCGTACGAACGTTTCGGGAACCGTGCCATGAGGTTAAGAGAGAGGTTAAGGAATAGGTTAAGAACTACTTAGCGATAAGAACGTTTTGGGGAACCGGGCCCAAGTTATTACGATTTTATGTGATGGTGCTACAATGTGCCCCTCTAAATAAACACTGGCCCGACCTTGGCCCCTCCAGTAAAATTTGTCTAGAACCACCCCTGCTATGGTATCAATAAATGTCATGCGCTATCCTTCCTTTCTTTCATTTTCGAGTGCTGTTTGTGACCAACTCTCCTGTTATCTAACTCAGACTGATCTGATCTAACTCAGACTGATCTGATCTAACTCAGACTGATCTGACTAACCCATGTAGACTTCAAGAAGGGCCACTCAGCTACACACTCCCATCTCAAGATTTTAATTGTGGATGAATACTCAGTTCTAGGCCTAAACACCAAGGCACCTTTTTTACACTACGATAGATACCGATAGCTTTCAGTAACATTTTCCAAATACGCGCAAGGTCATTTCTATACTGTTTGTATTTACACTGCCATATATCCAGACCACAATTCACAACCCAGAACCTTTTTACTGTAAGGCCACAGTGCTATCCACTAGGCCACCATGCCTGCCCGAACAAGACTTGGGGCCTCATTTATAAAACTTTGCGGTGGATTTGCGTCAATTTATTAATTGAGAAATAATGGCAAACACCGAGGAAATCCAAAAAAGCAATTTCAGTCAATGTGAATTGAAAATGTTGTTGGAGAGGAGGAAAAGAGAAGGGAAATGTTGTCTGAAGGGCACAGTGTGCCTATTACCAACGGCAAAAAGGTGTTGGAGTGGCAAAAGGTTGCAGACGCTGTAAGAAAGTCGGACAGTGGCCCAAATAAACAGTGGTCAGATATCAGTCGATGTCAAAGCGTCTAGCGCCTTATCGCGAAAGTGTGTCTGCCACGTGTGGGGGAAAATTGGTTACATTACAGCAACATGTCTGCATTACAAATTATTTTGACATTGGCAGAATGAAAATGCTTTCGATTAATAAAAGCATGTTCATTCTCATTCGTTGCCATTGAGGCAATAGCACCGATTACATTTGGGAAACCGGACATAGCTGTAAATTGGATATATCAGACGTTTGCAGAGTCGAGTCGGCAAGACCGCGACAACATCTTTTTTTTTAGATATGAAGGCTTTGAGTGTTATTCTTTGCTTGGTTTTTAACAAAAAGGAAACGTTCAAATCGCTTGAAACTGATGCGATAGCTGATTCGAACAAGTGATATTGCGGATGTTCCATTGCAGCAGTAATCGTCGTATTTGTCTGCTTCAACCAATGACAGTAAAAAGCTGCGCTATCGCCATCGAATAAAGCCTGCCTCAACGGTTGTGATTGGTTCCTCGATTTGGAAAAATTGGAAATGGACTTGAATGGGCTCTTGGCCAGACTGACTTGCAGAGCAAATCTAAATTTCTCCCAGGCTAGCAGTCGCCAGAAATCCTGTAATTAGTTTTATTAAGGGGCCAATAAATAATATGCATTAGGCTTTTATTATTAGTATTATCTTCTAACAGTGCAAGATCAGCTATTGTATGTCATTACGCATTGTGATGGCATGGCTTTTTATAACCATCAATTTTATTGTATCTGATAATCTATAGATGTATTAATCTAATTGTAAAGGGAAAATAGTTCTGCACAAATTGAATATCTTGCACCTTTCAAAATGGTTAAGACATGCGTCACGATGGAACACATTTAAAAATAAAACAAACTATAAGCATATAAATGAACACTATGTTTATGTATCTGATTACGACATTTATACTATGAAAACAATATTCCCCAATGGACAATAAAGACTATCTATCTATTATCTATTTATCTATCTATAATTATCTATTTATCTATCCATCTGGACCACCAGACAGAGACATCGACAAGAATATTAGTTTTAAACATGATTTTGCTCTGTTTTCCGTATTATTTATGAGGATGAATTACATAACATGCCAATATAATTACGTAATATATTTAAGTGTTCTTTTTGCAAATATGTGCAATATGTGCTTCATTTGCATTTACGTTACAATCTTGTTTTATATTGTTAGTTTTTCTCCGCAGGCTGTTAATTATAAGCATGGCTTTGTGACATCTTCATATTATTAATGAGAGGCAGTATTTCGATTTCGGTTACACAACACTCTGCAGTTTCAGACGGATCTACAGTATTCTACATCTTTCATCCATCTGCCGGCGGTATCGCCATTTCTCATTTCACCCGTTTTTGTGCTTACGCCTGGGTCAGAGTTGCCATGAAGGACTGCACATTTTCCCGTCAAGTTTGCTTTTTATAAATCCCAATTATTGTGTAGAGAGCTGCGTATGTCTTCTTTTGTGCGTACGCTACGTTTATAAATGAGGCCCTTAACGTACTTAAACTCCTTCACTTGGGGTAAGGACTCACTCCCTACCTGGAGTAGGCAATCCACTGGTTTCCTGCTGCGAATCATGGCCTCAGATTTAGAGGTGCTGATCCTCATCCCAGCCGCTTCACACTCGGCTGCAAACTGATCCAGTGAGTGCTGAAGGTCACTAACCAATGATCCCATTAGGACCAGGGTTACGGTTAGGGATCCTCAGCCCACCGACCTGCAACCCCTCCCCACAATGACTACACCTCGATATCCTGTCTATGAATATCATAAACAGGATTGGTGACAAAGCGCAGCCCTGAGGAATGCCAACCCCCACCGGGAACAAATCTGACTTACAGCAGAGAACCCAGACACAGCTCTCGCTTTGAGTGCACAGAGATTGGATGGCCCTGAGGAGAGACCCCCTCACCCCGTACTCCCGCAGTACCTCCCACATTATCTCCCGGGGTACCGTGTCATACGCCTTCGCCAGATCCATAACACGCATGTAGACAGGATGGGCATACTTCCAGGCCCCCTCCAGGATCCTTGTGAGCGTAAAGAGCTGGTCCATTGTCCCACAGCCAGGATAAAATCTGCATTGTTCCTCTTCAATCTGAGGTTCAACTATCAGCGGAACCCTCATTTTCAGCACCTTGGAATAGACGTTACCAGGGTTTGTTTGTTGTTCTCTTATTAAATATTCTGCATTACTTACTACTTGCGTTTGTTTCCTCATCTCCCACGATTCAAGCTACAGCTATTGTTACAAAGACAATACTAATGTGTTAAAACAAACAAACGAATTTCACATATTTTAATGTTTCTGAAGTTAAAGTATACTGTATTTCTATTCTGCCTTCTCATGGCATAATCCCCAGAAAAGTAGTCCTGTCTCCATTGATGTCACTTGTTTATTTATAGGAGAACCTAAAACTCTGCACACTGAAGATTATTGCAAACAATTTAGTTGTAGTAGTAGTAGTCTTGTCTCCATTTAAGTATATAGGAAAAATAGGTGAAAAAATAATTATTTATCTGGGGACCCCAATATATTTATTTTTATTTATTTAAAGGTGCAATATATAGTTTTCCAAAACAATAACAAAAGACGTACTTTGCATCAAAAAAGCAAACATCACTATACCTATATTATATATATTTCTTAGTTGTGTACTTACATTATCCTAAATGTTTCCACCAACTTTCAAACCCAGAGAAAGACACGGGACGTTTCATTTTGTCTTCCGTCAATGGCATCATATAACCTCCAGGGAAGTTCCAGGGAACCGCCAAACATAACGTGAATAAAGTTTTAATATTTTAAACAATACATTACTTTGTCAGCGAACATTTTTTTCTGCCGGAGACGCTAGATTGGAAGGTTGTCATTGACGACGATAACAAAACCCATGATCCCACGCTACTTCCCGACATCATCCAAGTACATCTTTTACTATTGTTTTGACTGAGAGACCCCTAGCAGCCAAAAACGACATATTGTATGTTTAAATGTTTCCTGTATATATTTATAAGGGGGCCCGCGTGGCGTAGTGGGGGGGGGGCATACTGCCTTGTAGGGCAAATGGTATCTCAAAATAAATAAAGAAAAAAATACATTATAGAATAAAACCTATATATATATACAATGCCTTGCGAAAGTATTCAGGCTTCAAACATAAAGATATAAAACTGTAAAATTTGTGAAGAAGCAACAACTAGTAGGACACAATCATGAAGTGGAACGAAATTTATTGGATATTTCAAACTTTTTTAACAAATAAAAAACTGATGAATTGGGCGAGCAAAATTATTCAGCCCCTTTACTTTCAGTGCAGGAAACTCTCTCCAGAAGTTCAGTGAGGATCTCTGAATGATCCAATGTTGAACTAAATGACTAATGATGATAAATAGAATCCACCTGTGTGTAATCAAGTCTCCGTATAAATGCACCTGCTCTGTGATAGTCTCAGAGGTCCATTGAAAGCACAGAGAGCATCATGAAGAACAAGGAACACACCAGGCAGGTCCGAGATACTGTTGAGGAGAAGTTTAAAGCCGGATTTGGATACAGAAAGATTTCCCAAGCTTTAAACATCCCAAGGAGCACTGTGCAAGTGATTATATTGAAATGGAAGGAGTATCAGACCACTGCAAATCTACCAAACTTTGCAGCGCCACCTTTTGCTGCGATTACAGCTGTAAGTCACTTGGGGTATGCGTCTATCAGTTTTGCACATCGAGAGACATTTTTTTGCATATTCCTCCTTGCAAAATACTGAAAGTAAGCCCAATTTTTCAGTTCTTTATTCGTTAAAATTTTGAAATATCCAATAAATTTCATTCCACTTCATGATTGTGTCCCACTTGTTGTTGATTCTTCACAAAAAAATTCAGTTTCATAGGTTGCAGTGATGGGTGTTAACTGGGGCATTGGTGAAAAACCGGATGGCACTGTGGTAGACTATGTCTAATGTCCTCAGAAAGGAGATAGAGGCAGTTTTGTAAATGACATCACCGATGTCTAGGATCCGTAGGATGGTAATTTTTACCAAGGTGTGTTTGGCAGCGTAGGTGAAGGAGGCATTGTTGCAGAATATGTAGCCAATCCTAGATTTAATTTAGATTGGAGATGGTTAATGTGGGACTGGAATGAAAGTGAACAATCTAACCAGACAGCTAGGTATTTGTATGCAGTTTGTGAGGATTGTTTCATTAAAAGATACTATTTTGGATTTATTTATCATTATACTTATGCTGCCATTCATACTATTCCATGACAATTCCTGCTTAGGGCCCCAAAAAGTCTAGAAATGGTCCTGGTTGAGGCAATGGGGAATGTCATTAAATGCTACATATTTTTAACATTCAGCAAAATTGAATCGTCAGGTTCAGGCTGTTCTCATGGCGATACGTACAAACTTGTACAAAACCGTAAAAAAACTAAACATATGTTCACGTGACGTTTCCGGAAGCAGTTAGACGTATGCCTTGTATGTTCATGAAACATAAAACAGTCAGTTTACCTTAACCTTACACTAAGTTAACTTACCCTAACCTTAACCTCAATAACCAAGCATGTTATCCCTGAACTAAACGTTCTCCAAGACATTTTCATTACGTAAGGTCTTGCAATGACAATGCATTGTCAAGTTAGTTCCAAAGTAAGTTTAGTGCTGGGTTGAGTACAGTAGCCAGATAGTATTGACACTCAAACTTTCATCTGGGTTTTTATTTCAATCTCAACATTTAGAAAAACATCTCAATAAATCGAACTCTAGTTATTGCGGTTGCATTGAACTGAAAAATTAAATGATCGGGTTTATAACATGAGATGCAGAAACACCCTTTTTTGCGGATATTGCAAACATTATCTGTTTAAATTACACATGTCATATGTTAGTAATATTATGTATCATTAAAAGTACCAAATACTCACTGTTGACATGTTACCTCTAAGCTGACCACATGCCCTGCTTCCGCTGTAGTCTTCCGGCAGAGGAAACCTGCTCAGACTGGATCTGGAGGAGTAGCAACAACGACAGCAGGGACATCAGGTCAGGTGATGGAAGCAAACAGAGACAGAACACCATTAGCTTCCTCAGAAAGCCTCAGCCTGTCACCATCAATCTTCTCTGGCTTAGCCCTGGTCTTGTTATTGTCAACATTATGGGATTTGTACATGTGTAAAAGTTGGACCAGACATGATTGTTGCTTCTCTCCCCAGGTATACGTGCCCAATATGTGCGTTTGAATGGAGAATCTTTCTCCAAAGTGTTGATATATAATTTTCATATCCATCAGCTGATCAGAGACGTGCAAGAGGGGAACACTGGATGTGTGTCATTAGAAATTGTTATTCTGCCTTCATTGGTAAATGGTGTCCATTAACCGCTGACTGCTGTAGACCACTTAGACTTCAATGTAAAAAGAATCTGTAAAAAAACAGAAAGTACTGTCAAAAAATTACCAGCACATTTTCTATTCTTTTTTATTTCCTTCAAGACAATAACAGAAAATACTTTATAAACAGTTGATGTCCGTTCACACACATAGCTGACATTACTTTGTAACGGACATCTACTGTGCTTACAAAGTATTTTCTGGTATTGTTTGGAAGGAAATGTCCGTAAAATAATAGAAAAAGTACTGGTAATTTTTTGACAGTACTTTCTACTGTTTTTTTACTTATATTTTTTACAGTGTTGGCATTGTCTGCTTTTGTTTGCCTTGACTCTGGCTGACTTTGGCCTCTCTTATTGTGCTTATTGATGTCCTTAAAACGGTGCTAGTTATTCTTAGACCACGTAGACAAGCTGAGTGTGTCATTGAGTTCTCCACTTCCACACTACTTCATTTATAGGAGACAAATTCTTTGAAATCCAATGTTGCAAAATAAAAACATCCTTCAAGTGAACGATAAAGGATGATCAAATTCCAGTTATTTAATAGGGTAGTAAACAAATAAAGGATAATCAAATACCAGTTATTTAATAGGGTAGTAAACAAATATAGGATGATCAAATACCAGTTATTTAATAGGGTAGTAAACAAATATAGGATGATCAAATACCAGTTATTTAATAGGGTAGTAAACAAATAAAGGATAATCAAATACCAGTTATTTAATAGGGTAGTAAACAAATATAGGATGATCAAATACCAGTTATTTAATAGGGTAGTAAACAAATAAAGGATAATCAAATACCAGTTATTTAATAGGGTAGTAAACAAATATAGGATGATCAAATACCAGTTATTTAATAGGGTAGTAAACAAATAAAGGATGATCAAATACCAGTTATTTAATAGGGTAGTAAACAAATATAGGATGATCAAATACCAGTTAGTGAAATGCTTGACATGCTGTTTCAATTCAGTTTCCTTTTTAGTCTATTGTTTAAAAGGTGCACTGTGGAGAACTACTTTCTCTGTCAGTGACCAAGCTGTAGAACATGTATTTCATGATATTTAGAAAAACGGAAGAAGAAAAACCTTATTTTAGATAGCACAGTGATCTCCTACACTCTTCAATGCACATTTGACATCATTTGCCAGATTTTTTTAAATTTCAAGAAACTATTTTTACAGCATGGGTCTCCAACCCTGTTCCTGGAGAGTAACCAACCTGTGGATATTCACACTAAACACAGTTTGGTCTGGCTTCATTCAGCTCCTCAGCCAGCTAATTATTAGAATCAGGTGAGCTAAATTGGGTTCATGTGAAAACATTAGGCTGGTAGCTATACAGTAGCAGGGTTGGAGATCCCTGTTTTACAGCGTTTGTAAGCTGGTCACTTGAAAGCGATAGTAGTTCCATTGTAACAGCTCGAAAATCAGCAAATAGCACATTTAAATGTCTCATGTTTTTTAAAGACATCCTTAAAACTTTCACTGATGTTGAAAAAAAAAATTGAAAATCAGTGAAAAAATGTTGGGTTCATTATTGAATGCCAAGGACAGAACAGACCCATGAAACTGTATTTAGCTAAGACATACGTTTTGTAATATCACACAGCATCAGTCAGATGGGTAGAGCATCCATAATGTCCCAGCAGATGGGTAGAGCATCCATAATGTCCCAGCAGATGGGTAGAGCATCCATAATGTCCCAGGTTCAATTTCCAACCACCAAAGTAAAAGCTCTAAAGTTCTCTCTGTGAGCAGTACAGTTAATTCCATTTACATTTTTTATATTTTTGTCATTTATTCAGAGCGACCTATTATCTATTATCGATGCAGGGACAAGGAGACCTCCATCTTCTTTCCCCACAAAAAAGAAACTGGAAGTCCCTGCGGAAGTGGAAGTTGCATACATCCATGTTGTTGTGATTCCTCCACATACATATTCATTGCTTCCTTTTCGGGTATGGAGAGAGGGTAAATCCGGCCTTTGGGATAAATGGCATTGGGGAGCAAATCAATGACCAGGGACGATGAGGGGGAAGAATGGCTGCCTGTTCCTTGGAGAACACCATGTGGTATTGATCATATTCCTCCGGAATGTAGGTGATGTTAGCGGCATGGCATTTTCCACAGGTTGCAGACAGGCACTGAGATAGACAGGTGTAAATCCACGAGAGCAGTTCCCCTTTTCTCCATGAAATGACTGGGTTGTGGAGACTGAGCCAGGGGTAACCAAGAACTAGATGTTCACGATGTGAAGACAGGACCATGAGTTGAGTAATTTGAGTGCAGGACCCCAACGTTAATTGGTGCAGTTTGATGCATAACGTATTCGCTGCCGATAGGTTGAACATCCAATGAATTAATCCCTTAAAGAAGAAGATAGAGCAATTAATTCTACCCCCACAATCAGTTCAGCAGACAGAAACAGGTTGGTACACTACAGGTTACAGAAGTACAAGATCCGGAGAGAGGGGTAGTCAAGAGTCAGGCAGGCAGGTTTTCGGTACACAGGAATTTCACAGTCGACGGTATAAAGGGCAAATCCAAAAGAGCTTAGAACACGGGAATGGTTTCCTCAAACAAACAAGCTTATATACACACACAGACAAGACACAGGTGATCTTAATTCTGGTGCTTGTGATATGAGCTGAGGGATGCGTTCATAAGGGCTGGAATATTGGTTTTCACTGGTGTTTATGATGTCATGTTGATACTAGGAGGACCCAAACCCTTGGAACATACTTCAGGACCACGTGTCCTGATGACTCCTTGTCTCCATCCTGTGCCCACCTCGCTATGCTGGTGCCCACGTCACTGCTGTTGATAATCATTGTCTGCCTGGTGACTCCAGCTGTACATCCCCAGAGCGCATGTGTTTGTCCTGCCCAAGACCACCAGACTGTGTTGATGCTACACAAAGACTGTGGTCACAGCCCACCCATTCCTATCTCTGTTTTTTGGACACTAATTGAACACTGATAAACAAAGTCACCTACAATTGGCCGTGTAGCTTGCAGATTTCCCACCCAGTCCCGCCCCTCTCTAGGTTTCTTCCTAGGTTCAATCTACAAGCTGTGCTTCACTTGTTGCTCTTGGGAGTTTTTTGTTACCCACCTGTAACCTGTCACTTTGTGACAACTCCTTTTGTAAAAATGGCGTTATAAAAAACATTTATTGATTGATTATAAACATGAAAAAACATAAATAAGATGAAAAGTAACAGGAAATTGTGTTCGATGTGCTAAACAAGCAATTCATTGCATTTCCTCATCCCCCTCAATTAAGAAAAATATAAATACTGTTCATTAGACAAAGGCAGCTTTACATATCTATTATATCTGTATCGTATCCAGGCTTGTCAGTACCATGCATGCACAAATATCCATCCAGGACATTTGCAGGGTGAAGTATATATTTAATAACAAAAACAACTGTACACACATGAACTGGGTCCAGATTCTTTCACACAGGCCAATAACAACAGATAGAAGAAAATGGCACCAAAAAAGCCACGCCTCCAACCGTTGATTTGATTGCAGACAGATTTAATGAACTAACTTGTTATCATACAAATCAGCCCTTGCAGTTGTGCAGCTGTTTTAATAGTTAAGGAAAGCCCTATCATGATTGAGTTCTTTTAAGTCTGCCAGCACTATGTTGGAATTTCGGCTTCTGAATGGGTCGTCCTTCATCTTACAGTGAAGTGCTTAATACTTTTGGCAATAAGAAAAATAAGTAAAAACTAACCTATTGAGACAGATCTTTATGCATAATTTCATATAGGGCAAAAAAATACAAAAACAAATATATACATTATTAGTTTCTTATTGTGGAATGCATGGTAAACCATAATGAATAAATAATAATAAATCTGTAATATCTATATTGGCCTCCAGGGGTGATAATCGCCAGCTCTGGGGAGATGGTTTTAGAAATAGTTTCTCCCCTGTGTGTATTTTGTGTCAGGTTTCTGTTTGTTTCCCAGGTATTTAATCACATGACTAATCACATGTTTCTTTTCAGCGCATCGGCATGTGAAGTGGGGTGCTGAGGGTGCTGTAACACCCCCTTTATTATTATTAATAATTACTAATTCCATCATCCATCTTTGTTCGCTTATCTAGGGTCGGGTCGCAGGGGGCAGCAGCTGTAGCAGGGGACCCCAAACTTCCCATTTCCCGAGCCACATTAACCAGCTCTGACGGGGAAGATCCTGAGGCGTTCCCAGGCCAGGTTGGATATATAATCTCGCCACCTAATCCTGGGTCTTCCCAGAGGCCTCCTCCCAGCTGGACATGCCTGGAACACCTCCATAGGGAGGCATCCAGGGGGCATCCTTACCAGATGCCCAAACCACCTCAACTGGCTCCTTTCGATGCAAAGGAGCAGCGGCTCTCCTCTGAGATCCTCACGGATGACTGAGCTTCTCACCCTATCTCTAAGGTAGACGCCCGCCACCCTCCTGAGGAAACCCATTTTGGCCGCTTGTACCCTGGATCTTATTATTTCGGTCATGACCCAGCCTTTATGACCATAGGTGAGCGTAGGAACGAAAACTGACGTAGATTGAGAGCTTTGCCTTCTGGCTCAGCTCTCTTTTAGTCACAAAGGTGCGATAAATTGAGTGTAATACCGCCCCTGCTGCACCGATTCTCCGACCAATCTCTCGCTCCATTGTTCCCTCACTCGCGAACAAGACCCCAAGGTATTTGAACTCCTTCACTTGGGGTAAGGACTCATTCCCTACCTGGAGTAGGCACTCCATCGGTTTCCTGCTGAGATCCATGGCCTCAGATTTAGAGGTGCTAATCCTCATCCCAGCCACTTCACACTTGGCTGTGAACCGATCCAGTGAGTGCTGAAGGTCACAGACCGATGGTGCCATCAGGAACACATCATCTGTAAAAAGCAGCGATGAGATCCACAGCCCACCAAACTACAACCCTTCCCCACCCCGACTACGCCTCGATATCCTGTCCATAGATACTACAAATAGGATTGGTGACAAAGCGCATGCTTTGCGAAGGCCAAACCTCACCTGAAACGAGTCCGACTTACTGCCGAGATCCCGGACGCAGCTCTTGCTTTGGTCATACACAGATTGGATGGCCCAAAAAAGGGACCATATACTCCCGCAGCACCTCACACAGTATCTCCCGGGGGACCCGTTCTTTCTTCAGATCCACAAAACACATGTAGACAGGATGGGTATACTCCCAGGCCCCCTCCATGATCCTTGCGAGAGTAAAGATCTGATCTGTTGTTCCACGACCAGGACGGAATCCACATTGTTCCTCTTCAAACTGAGGTTCGACTATCGGCTGAACCCTCCTTTCCAGCACCTTGGCGTAGACTTTACCAGGGAGGCTGAGAAGTGTGATACCCCTGTAATTGGCACACACCCTCTGGTCCCCCTTTTTAAACAGGGGAACCACCACCCCAGTCTGCCACTCCTTTGGCACTGTCCCAAACTTAAACCCAATGTTGAAGAGGCGAGTCATCCAATACAGTCCCTCCACACCCAGAGCTTTCAGCATTTCTGGACGGATCTCATCAATCCCTGGGGCTTTGCCACTGTGGAGTTGTTTGACTACCTCAGTGACTTCCACCAGGGAAATTGACGACAATCCCCCATCATCCTCTAGCTCTGCCTCTAATATAGAAGGTGTATTGGTTCAGATTCAGGAGTTCCTCAAAGTGCTCCTTCCACTGCCCTATTTCCTCTTCAGTTGAGGTTAACAGAGTCCCATTCTTACTGTATACAGCTTGGATGGTTCCAAGCTTCCCCCTTCTGAGGTGAAAGGTTTTCTAGAAGCACCTTGGTGCTGACTGAAAGTCCTTCTCCATGTCTTCTCCTAACTTCTCTGTCTGAAATTATTTATATTTTTCTATATCAAATAATGAGGCAAATAGCAAAAAGGGGTTATAGATAAGTTTGAATATAGCCTAGTAAAAATGAACTGTTATAGCTGTAATAGAGGTCAAAATGAAAGTGAGTCAAGTGACGTGACTCGGTGAGAAGCAAGCAGGCTGCGACTAGTGGACTGGAATGTTAGTTGTAGAAAAGAATATGTCACAGAAAAGGATACAATATTTTTTCTTCTGGCATAGTATTGCGGATAAAATTAGCAAGATTTCATCTGTAGATGTTACTGAAATAGGCTAATGGTGTCAAGTGATAAAATTAGCAAGATTTCATCTGTAGATGTTACTGAAATAGGCTAATGGTGTCAAGTGATAAAATTTGCAAGATTTCATCTGTAGATGTTACTGAAATAGGCTAATGGTGTCAAGTGATAAAATTAGCAAGATTTCATCTGTAGATGTTACTGAAATAGGCTAATGGTGTCAAGTGATAAAATTAGCAAGATTTCATCTGTAGATGTTACTGAAATAGGCTAATGGTGTC
Organism: Umbra pygmaea; assembly: GCA_016801145.1. NCBI lineage: Eukaryota > Metazoa > Chordata > Actinopteri > Esociformes > Umbridae > Umbra > Umbra pygmaea. The sequence continues at coordinate 11,502 of JACXGM010010370.1, read as the reverse complement.
AAGTGATAAAATTTGCAAGATTTCATCTGTAGATGTTACTGAAACAGGCTAATGGTGTCAAGTGATAAAATTAGCAAGATTTCATCTGTAGATGTTACTGAAATAGGCTAATGGTGTCAAGTGATAAAATTAGCAAGATTTCATCTGTAGATGTTACTGAAATAGGCTAATGGTGTCAAGTGCGCTTCTGTAGGGTTGGGGTGCGCGTAGTGGAGTCGGAGTGGCGAGTGCTGTTGCATAATTGCGGAACAGTGAAATTTGTGGCTGCCCAGGACTTTTATAAAACTTCAAAATCTGAAACACTTCCTGGGGGGAGAAATGGTCAGACATCCATCATTTTGTTACTCAGCACCCCTGGTCAAAAATAGGTTCCCAAGCTCCTGGTTCAGCGAATAGATCTCTATCAATTATCAGCCACATCTGCAACCACTATCTTATTTGTCAGTCCACTTAAGTCTTGTGTTAGTGTTTGTAAGCTGTCAGGTATAAATTTGGTTGAATTTGATCTCCGGCTAGGTGGGGTAGTTAAGCAAAACCTACATTTGATCAAACAAAAACCTACATTTGATCAAAACGAGATTTCCCAAACAATATCTTGATTGGATTTATGAAACTGTTATTTTAAGAACTCACGTTTTTATTGAAAATCCATGTTTTTAAAAACGGCAAGGGGCTTGGTTTGTCACAGTCGCCCCCTCCTGGAGAGCCTGACAAAATGCACCTGCTACCTCCCCTTTTAATGTTTGGTGTCAGGTTTGGTTTCACTGAATTTGTTCACATAACTGTTCACATGTTTCATTTCCACCAACAGATGACCGTTCTCACTCTGTCAAAAAGGCATAGATGTTTCCCATTGAGTTATCAGTGTTGTATATAGTCCATGTGTGTTGTTGATGATTTGTGGTTCATTGTCAGTGTGTTAGTGTATGTCTGGTGTTTTCAATTGTCTCTAGTCTAGAGTTTTGGCTCGTTGTAGCCCATTTATTTTATAGTTTTATTTCTGTTTATTAAAATGCTGTTTAATTTCACGTTGCCTTCGCCGTCTCTGTTACTTCTGTTACGTCTGCTCCATCTACAGAATGAAGCATAATAACAGTGTGACAGCGAAGTAGGAGGCATGGCAGGAGATGGGGAACATATTAGGTAAGGGACGATGAGTATTAAGGACGAGCTGGACTATATCATGCTAGCCGCCTTCAATAGAATCCAGCTGTCTTGGGGCTATGCCCGCTAACCCATTGATATAGGGGTGGTGAAAGAGGGATATAGCCCCTTTGGCTTCCCCTCCAAAGTACCCTAATTAACAACCACCACCTAGTTCGTGACAGTGCCAGCGCCAGCAGATGGCTCGCCCTGTCGCCGTGCTCACAGTATGTAGCCCGCAAATGCAGCAGTAACGTTTCTGCATCTTTAGTGGATACAAGATTAAATGTGTACTTCAAGTTCAGTCTGTGTTTATTCAGCTCTGGAGATGGTAACTGAGCATATTGGTGGTCCAGATCCAGAATAGCTTTAGCAAGGTTCTTCAATTTAGCCTTAGAGTTTTATTTAGATGAGAAGAGTAAGAGATAATCTCTCCTCTATGATAGGCCATAAATGTCGAAGGAGAGATGTCTAATTAGAATACAGGAAGTTATCAGTACAGGTATTGATAAAGATACAGACGTCTGCATCAGATAAAAGAAGGGAATTCAATCACTGTCGTGGAGGGGTATGGGGTTGGATAAAAAAAACTATTGGAATGTCAAGAGTAGGGTTGGGTATCGTTTGAATTTGAACGATTCCAATTCCGATTCCGATTCCTTGTTTCGATTCCGGTTCCTAACGATTCTTGATTACGATTCTTTTAAGAGGCAGGGTCAAAAAAGTTTAGAATATTTTAAATGAGCTAGTTAACCAACGGTCTTTCTGAAGGATATAGCCTGTCCTTCTCCATCAATTTTAATTCTATTAATTTTTTACTTTTTATGAACTTTACTATGAATTTCTCACAGGGCTGTTTTCAACTACAATATAAATATCAAATCTATGAACTTGAAAATAAACATTATAAATTATCAATATATTTTCACAGAGGGTTGTGCAAATACATGGCCTAATTTGTTAGCTGCCTCAATGTTGGCGCAAGACATATATTATTAATTGTATATGTATTGTTTTACTTACCAGATTCGGGCTGCAGTGCAGTCTCTGCGGTGCCAGGCTGGGGGTCGGAGCCGGAGCCAGAGGAAGAGGCAGCGGAGGACGGTTGACGGAGCGTGTCAAAGATGGGGCACACATTTATTCCCATTCCATGATGAACTCAGAGGTGCTTTATCCTGTTTGACGTGCACCCTCCTATGCACGAAAAGCATATTGTTTTACATATATTTTAAACCATATTGCCCCGTAATCGCTCCGACTGTCTCCACTAACGTCCACTAATAATTTTTTTAACACGCCGGAAAAGCCGCGCGCATAGGATTGTGGGTGATTTTGGAGCGTGAAGGATACACATATGCATCCTTGACCGTCTATGGGAAATTCTCAGAATGAAGGACTCAGTCCTTGGTTGAAATTCAGAGGATCCTTGACATTGGAACAGTCCTTCGACGGAGGTAGCATCCTCGAAATTCTGGCTTCGGAGGATCCTTTCTTGACCTTGAGAAACAGCCCAAGTTCGACTCGCTCGGTTATGCCAACACTTCCGGTGCACGCTTCTTCGTTGGTGTTCAGCGGTTTCTTCTTCTGGTCGGCGGACTGTGAAACGAAACTAGGAATCGAATCGAGTTCCAATCAATACTCGATACTCGATACCCAAGCCTAGTCAAGAGTAAGGGAGCGATTTATCAATCGGAAGACTGGCAATTAATTTCACAAACAACATTTTGCTAAAGCGAGAGGCAGGAGTGAGTCTGGGCGGAGGACAGCGAGAAGGAAGAGGACCTCATCAGCTGGGAGACGGACCAGGATGGAGGAGAAGAGGAGGAAGGTAAGGAGGACATGGACAGTGATCTCCTGGGGCCGAACCCTAGTTGGCTAGCAGTGCGCCCCCATCCACTCCCCCTCCAGGGTGCCCTCGCCAACTAAAGTCCCCCTCAACGCCAGTCCCACAACTCAGACAGTGCTGCTACTATACCTGTGGGACCCTCTTCAGTCTGGTCCACCACCAGCACCACTCTTGCAGCCTCCACCATGGTGGACCTACAGTACATTCCTTTATCCTCACCAATCCCTGTTGCTCCGCCCCCCATGCCTGTGCAAGTGGCTCCTCCCCCTGCATCAGTGCCTGTGATCAGATTTTGATATCAAGATTCTACACTGAATCCCTTCAGTGTAACTGATTTTTGTTAACTGTTAATAATAAGAATACAACATGGGCTAATTAACTTGACCAAGTCTGCTGCTTAGTGCTGCACCACTGATCTCTGGAGCCTTAACACATATTTAAACACTGTTAATACTAAAACAAAAGTAAGTTAAATGTATTTATTTAGCACTTTTCACAGACAAGTGCTTTACATAAAACATAAAATAAAATTAATATTAGAACAAAGTATAAATTAATAGAAATAAACATGGAGATTGTAGAGCTCATCCAAAGGCCTGAATAAAAAAGTAGGTCTTCAATTGTTTTTTAAAAGAATCCACAGAGACAGCAGAACGTAATGGAGGAAGCAGAGCGTTCCAGAGTCTAGGTGCTACAGACTCAAAAAAGCGGTCCCCACGAGTCTTAAGCCGGGTGCGAGGGACAGTCAAGCGGTTAGGCATTTTAGACCTTAGGGCGCTCATTTTAGACCAGATGAGTGTGGTTTCAATAGCTCAGCAACATATGCATGTGACTGGTTAAGCAATGATCTGTATGTGAGAGTGAGAATCTGGAACTGACATATTTGACAGGTAACCAGTGGAGAGACTGTAGTACAGAGGTGTTGTGAGACCATCATGACCTAAAAGGGGCTGAATAACTTGACCAGTTTCACTGGTTAGTGCTGCATCACTGATCTCTGGAGCCCCAACAACAAATATGTTTAATCTGACATTAACTACTGGGTTAATCCCAAAGGTTTGAGAAACTGCCCATGTACTGCCTCTGTACAAGAATGGAGACACTAGTCACTTAGTTAAATATCACCACTGGACGCTTTCTTCAATGAAAAATGCATCTGGAAATATTATCAATCTGGCATTAGACCCGGGCACAGCACTATTACATCTACTACATTAATTATTACTCATAAGAAAAAATTCTTAATAAAAAATATTTTTGTCATGATTATTGGCAACCCTAGAAATTCCTACAAACCTCATCTAAAAAAATGTAATTGCTATACAGTATCATTCATTAGAAACATTGGTAAAAGGTAAACTATTCTCAATGGATGGTCAGCTAAGACAAAATATTAATTTATTTCCACAATTATGGCGATGGAGTGATGGTGATGGAGCTAATATATTGTGAATGAATGGCAGCAACAACCGTACCACTCAGAATAGAGATGGGCTTTGGGGAACAGAGACAATTTTAAAAATGGACCAGAGACTTTGGCACTAGCGCAGCTTCACCTCCCATAACAGAGGTGTCAGTAAACAGCAACACAACAAATCTGCTGCATCGCCATGCAGGCAGGGACATTTCAAACCTTCAGCCAGACCTTCATTCATTCCTGGCACAGGCCACACTGCTGTGGGTCGATGTGAATGCCCACCTGTCTGGCTGGCATAGGGTGTTATGCTCAGAGAAGGCCCTAGCTATAGACAAGAACCGTTCGCCTGGCAACACTATATTTTCCTGAGAACACAAACTTCAATGTTTCTTTTCTAAAAAATAGTGCTAAAATCATTGTCCTAGAACACAAAGCTGCAGAACTAGAAACATATTATACAGCCTACTATTGGTATTACATATTTTTTTCAGGGCTCTAAATATATTATCAAATCTGGTCCATGTATATGTACAACAAAAGTGTTTGGGGTTGTTGTTGTTGTTGTTGTTGTTGTTGTTGTTGTTGTTGTTGTTGTTGTTGTTGTTGTTGCTGTCCTGCACCATTCATGTTGGTTGTGGCTGGGTCATGTTTCTAAGAAAATAATAAGTGATATATGAGTGAATCATCTAGAGGATCCAGCCTGTGTACTGAAGAGATGATGAGCTTAAAGACTTCCTAATTTGGTGTTATTGTTTACAGTTGTCAGTGTGGAAAGCATGGACGCCTGTACCCAGACTAGACAGGATCTAATATTATTTGTTTTCTTTTAAATATGTTTAAATGTTTCATGGAGTCTGCCTGGAGCGCTAGATGGGCAATGATACCATTGTGTCAGGCCCGGTCAATCATGAGCAGATATAGCCTTTGAAAAAAACAAACATGCCAGGCGCTAGGGTAGTAACCCAAACCAAAGACTTTCACCCTCATTAAAGCATTGTTATTCTGATGTGGTATTGCACATTTGACCACATAATTACTTTGTCATAATAGTCATCCATTCTAATCCATTGTTTACATGTACGTACAGTTTATTATGGTAATTGGGAAAAAAAGTGAAAACAGTCTACATCTTTAATTCAAAGAGTTGATTACAATAAATGAAAAAGTGCTTTTTTCATCATCAGCTTACATAATTAAAGTTGCTATGAATTCTGAGATGCACCTGTTCTTCAACATGTAGAGTGAGTTCCAAATGGTACACTATTCTCTTCTATAGGGCAGGCATTTTGGCCTAGTAGATAGCACTGTGGCCTCACTTCAAGAAGTTCCTGGGTTTGAAACCCAGTCGTCTCGGGCCTTTCTGTGTGGAGTTCGCATGTTCTCCCCGTGTCTGCGTGGGTTTCCTCCGGGTGCTCCGGTTTCCCCCACCATAAAAAAAAACATGCAGGTTAGGTTCTCCAGTCAGTGCCCCTGAAGAAAGCACTCGCTTAGATCTGGAGTTTGTCCCAGGGCACTCAAAATGGCTGCCCCCTGCTCTCTTGAGGGATGGGTTAAATGCAGAGAATGTTCAGTATGTCTATGTGACAATAAAGTACCGTTACCTTACCTACAGGACCTGGTCAAAACGATTACATTATGAAGACAATAGCGGGGCTATTTAGAAATCTTAACGTTATTTAAACAGAAATCTTGCTGAAGAACTAAAAGTATTGTGATGGAATTATGAATGTCATGTTTAATATCGCGTTTAGGAAAAAAATGAGAATTGACCACAAACGACTGAAAAGAATTCCACCTAATGGCCCTCCAAATTGTAACCATGACCGCATGGCCTCTGACATCACTTAACAGCAATGCGTATGTACTTTTTAAATGTAACAACAAAACATTATCAAAATAGCATTTAGTCATATGTTTTCTGAATTCATAACTGTTTAAAGCATCATAAATGTAATTTAGGTTTGTCACTTTGTCCCTTGATTGATGATGTCAGTTTTGTTCTAGACCAGGTTTTGGTTTTTCCCTTCTGTGCCTTTGTCTGTCGATGGTCCTTCCTGTGTTTAGTTAATTTTGGTTGAGTGTTCACACCTGAGTTAGTTATGTCATTAGTGTGCTATTTAATCCCCTCTGTTTGTTCCCTTGTTGTTGGTCATTGTCTGCTGTCTTTGGTATGTACCCCAGTCGTTATGGAACTCTAATGTTCTGTGTTTTCAAGTATATTTAGTTTTGTAGGGAAGTTCTTTCTCCCGTTTTTTTCAGTTCAATAACTATTTCACCATTGAGAAACGCTCCTGCCTCCTGCCTATCTTCAATAGTGACAAGGTTTTGGTTAGTTTGGCGCATACAAAGTAATCTAAAATCATTCAACTGCTTTAGCAGAGGTCCCAAATATAAAATTCCCACCACATTTTTCAGGTGAGTCATTTTCCTTCCAATTTGGATCTGGCTTGTGCCCCAAATGACACACTATATTCTGTATCCTTTTGGCCCTTGTGAAAATTATTGCTTTATACAGTGGATAAAAAGTGCAATTTGGAATGCAACTCTGGTAAGCTCATAACATTCTGCCTTTGTCCCAGAACCATTTCTGGGTTGGAAAAGTGCGATGGAACATTGGTTGGTCTTGGGTCAGACAATATCCTTGATTCCTCGAAAGCAATTTAACCAGTGCCAGCCAAACACAGAAGCTTACATTAAAAGACAGAGAACTCTGAAACCAAGTGGACCATGCCGTAATGATATATACAATACGTTTGGTATCTAAGTAATCTTAAGTGACATTCCTGGGAACTGTACCCACTAATGTGTGGTTAGAGAAGTAATGTTTTATGGAAGAGCAGAGTTATAAGTATGTACATTTTGTTTGCTTATAGTGGAATTCCAAAAAGTCATTTTCATATGACCTACCATTCTGCTTTTTTCGCACTTCACCACCAACCAGGCACTACTGTATGTCAAGTTAGCTGGATATACATCCAGTAGGTACAGTAGGTTACATACAGTACAGTGAGCTCCAAATTTACAGCCACCCCTGGCTGGCAATGCATAAACAATACTAAAAAACAAACAATATAATTATGGAGATAAACTCAAAATACCAACTCGGAGAAACAGTGAACTTTATTAATGTTGCAATGGAACCAACCAAATCATAGAATTATATAATCATAGAATTATAAAAAGAAATTTCACTTAAATCAAGGTTCCACTTATTCAGTACTTTTTCTCTGTAATTGTATTTGTATTTTTTACAGTATTATTTGTGCATTGCCTGTCAGATGTGCCAGTAATTTTAAGGCACACTGTATATATTCAGTAGAAATAACATGACATACATACATATATACTGTCACAGTCTGTGTTGTGTTGTGGAGACACAGAAGACCAAGCGCAGGAGGAGTGTTCGAGATGTTTACTCAACCGTATACATGAAGCAGTGATACAGCAGATCGTGGAAATACAAAGGTGTACAGGAACTGCAAAAAGCCTATGTGCTACTACATGTGCTCTTGACCGTGGCACAGACACAAGATAACATAAAGAACGTACGCCTGGTTCGACCATACACGTACCACTATGTAGGACACATTAACGAGGTGAAGGCTCAATCAATAATGGCACTTACATGCATAAACAACGGACTGAACCACGACCACACGTACGTCTCTCCAGACAGGGAACTGGTCCACAAGAACACGCGCGGAACACTCCAGAACACTGGGACTAAATAGGCGTCTTGATTACTCATCACGCACAGGTGTGGGAGAGCCCCATTCATGCGTGATGAGCACCCAAGCGCCTACTGCCTCCCAGTGCCCAGAGGTCGGCGCACACATAAAACACAAACAACAGACTGACAGAAACATACATAAAACATATAGTCCATCACCCTCCATGTCCTGGTCACGACAGCCCAGACCATCCAGGCCATTGTGACATATATAGTAGGATTTAAAATGTACAGACTTCCAGCTGTTTGCAATGAACATATTGAACAAGCAATTGAAATAACTCAACACAACGAAATAGCTCCACACAACGAAATAGCTCAAAACAACGAAATAGCTCAACACAACGAAATAGCTCAACACAACGAAATTGCTCAACACAACGAAATTGCTCAACACAATGAAATAGCTCAACACAATGAAATAACTCAACACAACAAAATAGCTAAACACAACGAAATAGCTCAACACAATGAAGTGGTTTCCACAAATTCAACTGCAAATGCAACTTATAATGACTTCTCCAGTCTCAAAATGCTTCAACCCCTTCATGGGAAGCATCTTTAGTACTTAGTAGAGCATCTTTAGTACTTAGTAGAGCATCTTTAGTACTTAGTAGAGCATCTTTAGTACTTAGTAGAGCATCCTTTGATGTTATGACCTGCTGCAAATGAGATGCATATCCAGACACCAGCCTCTGGGAGCGCTCCTGAGGAATCTTAGCCTATTCCTCATGAGCGACGGCCTCAAGTTCAGTAATATTCTTAGGTTTGCGTGCTGCAACTGCCTTCCTCAAATCCCATTAGAGATTTTCCATGGAGGTCAAGTCAGGTGACTGTGATGGACACTGTAGAATCTCCCAGGATTTCTTCTCCAACCAAGCCTTGGTGGAATGTGAGGTATGCTTGGGATCATTGTCCTGTTGGAAGCGTGGCCGGTGCAAGGTTTCTTGGCACCCTAGGCAAAAGACCTGTGACTTCATTTAATCAGTGTTGGGTAAAGCTACTTTTCAGTTACATTCCAGTTACATTACAGTTACATTCCAGTGACACGTTGTGTCCACAAGTTTTGGGAAGTCTCTAAATAAGACAACTTGATCAGGTTAATGGAGTTCATATCTTAAAAGTAACCTATAAAACAAATAGAAAGAGTAAAGAAAATATCAATCATGGTCACCAGTAAGATATGAACTCCATTTACAGTGCCTTGCGAAAGTATTCGGCCCCCTTGAATTTTTAGAACTTTTGCCACATTTCAGGCTTCAAACATAAATATATGAAAGTGTAATTTTTTGTGAAGAATCAACAACAAGTGGGACACAATCATGAAGTGTAACGAAATTTATTGGATATTTCAAAAAAAATTACAAATAAAAAACTGAAAAATGTATATCTTTATGTTTGAAGCCTGAAATGTGGCAAAAGGTTAAAATGTTCAAGGGAACCGAATACTTTCGCAAGGCACTGTACCTGATCATTTTGTCTTATTTAGGGAATTCCCAAAACTTGAGATCTCAGCAAGTAATTGGAATGTAACTGTACAAGCTACTTTACCCAACACTGCATTTAATTTCAACTAATAGTCTAAAGTCATACTAATTAACATTTAGATTTTTATGTTTTTTTATTTTTTCTGTGGTGCAGCACCACACTATTGCACAAACTTGGCATCCATGTATCTGTCTTGCTCTTCATGTATCTGTCTTGCTCTCCATATATCGGTCTTGCTCTACATGTTCTGGCCCAGCTGAATTTATTGCAGCATCCACTTTTTTAAATGTCAAAAATGATCAATCATTAAAATGAATCCACTTAAAAAATTGGTATTTAAATTTATCTTACCATTCCATACATTTGATTATATTGACCCATATCACTTAAAGTGTAATTACAGCTGTAGGTGTCTCTATGCGATTCTGATGAATCTAGCTATGGAGATCCACCGGTAGCTGATAATCCATCAACCTGCTAGAGCTCTTAGGTCTGCAAACTTAGGTCTCTTAGTGGTTCTTAGATCTAGGTTTAAGACTAGAGGAAATCAAGCATTTTCCATTGCTGCTCCAAGACTTTGGAACAGTGTGCCTACAAAAATTAGAACGCCGCCCACCCTTTCCATTTTTTGATCTAGGTTAAAAACATTTTTATTTGATTTGTCATACAAATTCAGAATGTTGATGTGGTTGTCCTGCATGTCACTGTCATTTTATTCTGTACATTTTATCGTTTTACTCTGTACAGCACATTGGTCGACGGCAGTTGTGTTTAATTTTGTGCTTTATAAATAAATTATTGATTGATTGATTGATTGATCACTGAGTAACAAGTGCATCCACATATCACAGACAGAAAGAGTCTTCAGGGAAAGGGTTATATTCAACAGACCAAACGGGTTGAAAGTGAGAGGCACTATACAAACACAATAAATATTGAGAAAAGTATTGCTATCTCTTACCATTATTATAAAAGAAATACATGCGTCAGATATTGGGCTGCATTGAATGTAATGGGGAGGCACCACATAATAAAAAAAAGTACTGGGGCAAATGACAGCTCGCGACACGTCTCCCGGCAACTCGTAATGAATGTATATTACTATATATTTGAAATAATTACATGTGTTAAAGTAATAAATAATAATCCGATCAGTTACATACATGTTTATTTGAGCTACTTTTTCATAATCGAACTGTAAAGCACCTTAGGTATGCCGTCGACCAGCGTGACGCCCCCCAGCGTCTGTCGCACTAGGCGGTCGCCTAGTTCGCCTATGGTCGCACCGACTCTGCTTGGAAGGTCCAATGACATCCAAGCTTCAGCTTCCTCACTGACGGCATGACGTTTTCTAATAGGATTTGCTGATACTTTGATGAATCCATCTTTCCTTCCACACGCTGCAGGTTATTTTTCAGTGATCTTTTCCACTATGCTTAATTCTTCCTCCAGACATAGCACTGATCCATCATGCCAAATAGTTCCAGTTTTTTTTATTTATTTATTTTTTTATTTTTTTATTTATTAATTTTTTTTTTTTTTTTTTTTTTTTTTTTTTTTTTTTTTTTTTTTTTTTTTTTTTTTTTTTTTTTGGGGAAAGGTCAGCTTCAGTATTTGACAACATGGTTGTCATTGTTCTATATTGTGCATCATTTCCAATCCCACTTTTATTTTATTTATTTATTTTTTATTTATTATTATTGCCCCTATACTCCACACCCATCCCAACCCTTACCTACCGTGACCAAATGTTGAGACCAATTACCTATGCCATTTTAATATTATCTCTAGCTTATACAATTTGTGTTATTTACAATATTTACAAATCTTGTGTGTTTTACATATTCCAGTTTCATTTGCTCCACACCTCATCCACAC
>JACXGM010010369.1:5401-19696 GCA_016801145.1 Umbra pygmaea | reverse complement strand
ATCTATTGATCTGTACTGGTCCCTACTGGTCTTTACTGATATCTACTGATCTGTACTGGTCTCTACTGGTCTTTAATGATATCTAAGGATCTGAACAGGTCTCTGTTGTCTCTACTGGTCTTCACTGATATCTACTGATCTTTACTGGTCTCTACGGTCTCTACTGGTCTTTACTGATATCTACTGATCTGTACTGGTCTCTACGGTCTCTAGTGGTCTTTACTGATATCTACTGATCTGTACTGGTGTCTACGGACTCTACTGGTCTTCACTGATATCTACTGATCTGTACTGGTCTCTACTGGTCTTTACTGATATCTAAGGATCTGAACTGGTCTCTGTGGTCTCTACTGGTCTTCATTGATATCTACTGATATGTGCTGGTCTCTACAGTCTCTACTGGTCTTTACTGATATCTACTGATCTGTACTGTTCTCTATGGTCTCTACTATTCTTCACTGATATCTACTGATCTGCTAAACCGTGCGTTACTAATCCCGAGCTGTTCCGGTTGTGGGTTCGAACCCCGCGTCGGATGAGTATTAAAACTGTGTCGATTCCTGTAATGGTCAAGCGTTGTTCTAATCTGTTGCGCTAAAGTAGCTTTTTTGTTTCATCCGTAAGTACTTCTATGGCTAATTTTTATAAAGGTTCGCACTTCACTTGATTAATGAAACTTTGGCATCTTGGTAAAAAAAGTATAATTTTGACTCGATTCTCTCTTGAATCTAGTGAATTTTGGCAGCTGCTTAGGTGTGCATCTGCCAGGTGGCGCAACGAGACGAGCGACGGAAGCCTGAGTCGTAGACGGTGGGTTTGAGTCCTATGCGGGATGACTTTAAAATTGCACTTGAAATTGTCGTTTTTTCATGATGGGTAGCGGGGGGTGGGAGTTAGGGTCAGGGATTATGTTGGGGGGGTGAAACTTCTAAAAATGTATTTATATATTGAAGGAAACAGTATCCTTCTTTTTTTTGTTGAAATCGTTATAAAGAAATTAAAAAAACATCTCCAATACAGCTAATCTAACCCTACACACTGCCATACAACTCTGATAGGTGTCTATGCCTTCAACCAATACAGGCAGTCACTTAGTTGTCAGATTCTGGCATAAAAATGTATCTGATATAGCCACAGTTACATAGGCTTGCTCTTGCACAGCCTCACAGGAAAACCACATTTTTAAAAGCAGCAATTCTAGCCATCAAACTTCCGTCCATCTCTGCTGTGTCTCTCACTGTGACTGCAGCTGACCCTTCTGGTATTTTCCTCAATCAGCCTCTCTTCTTTGCACTGGCAGGGCTCAGCAGGGAACATCTAGAGAAATAGGGATTATTTTACAGAAATATTACATGGCTTTGATGTAATGAAGGCCCTGGGCAGCAAAGAAGCATATTTAAATATTCAAAAAAAATCTGTGGTCCTCTGAAAAGGCCTACTCTTAGGATATACTGCTGGGATTTTCACTGGTGGCCTAGGAATACTTTCTTGTAACTGTTTTTAAAGTCTTCCTCTCAGGAAAACTAAAGGAAAATGTAGTGGATGCTACCTTGGTTTAAAAAAATATTTATCATACATACTCTACCTATGTAGCAATTAAAGTGAAACTATATCAGGCCAACTGGGTTGGACCCTTCCAAGCATACTGCCACAGTTCTAGCTGTGGCGGAGCAGAGTGTTTAATCAGTTCCCCTAATGACTGTTCCGTTTCATTTGCTGTTTCTCCCCGGAGCCTCTTAAAGTAGAAGTTGGTGACCAAATACTTATTGTGTCACCCTTGCCCAATAGATGGCAGAGGTGAACATGAACAGAGACATGAACTCCACAAATCATTCAGAGGATTCTATATGTTTATTTCAGATTTGTTTATTTATACACAATGGGTCCTATTTATATGTCTATATATTTGTTCTATTCAGTGCTAAGCATGGTGTTTGTTTTCTTCCCTTTTCTTATACATGTATATTGCCTTTAGGGTTCAACCACGCCTCTTCCTAGCCGGGATTGCTGGGAAATAGAGTTTAGTGTAGAGAAAGCTGTATGGAGGAGATTGGTTTGATTACAAATTACGAACAGCTAGTTAGGGTTAGGTTAGTATATATACAACCTCGACTAGGGAAAGGCATGGATTATTGAATACTGTGCTGTGTTAAAGTGTTGGGTTTTGCCAAAAGCCGGTCCGGAACTGCTGCCTAGTATCATTGTAAAAAGTGAGTCGCCTATGCCATTGTACATGTATGCTTAAGTGTTTATATAGTATTCTTATTCGCTACCCTGTGTGTCAACAGGGCTAAATATTGAGTGTTAGCTATTTAGCGTTTTGTGCTGCTGTAGAGAGCAAGTAGGCTATATCTCAGTACTCTCGCAAAAGCATATCCGACTAGGCCGTACCCTGCAATCTACTTGCTCTGTTTTCGGGTCCATTGAATAAATCCAGCAACTGTCTGGCCAACTGCCTACCTGTGTCCTCCTCTCTCCTTAACACCACACAACCGTGACATATAGCTCCACTTTTGTGTTACAGGTTGTCAGTCATTGTTTCCTGTTGGTTGTAAATGTTTGTATGTGTTTGTTCCAGATACTTCATTGTCCATATTTGCTATGTTGTCTGACACTTCAAAGTCTTGTTTATTTATTAGAAATTAAAAAGTACATGTACAAAAGTATTCACAGCCTCTGCTCAATTCTTTGTTGAAGCACATTTGGCAGCAATTACAGCTTCAAGTCTTTTTGATTATGATGCTACAAGCTTGGCACACTTATTTTTGGGCAGTATCTCCCATTCTTTTTGCAGGATCTCTCAAGCTACATTTGGTTGCATGGGGAGCGTCAGTGCACAGCCATTTTGAGATCTCTCCAGAGATGTTCAATCGGGTTAGTCTGGGCTCTGGCTGGGTCACTCAAGGACATTCAAAGATTTGTCCTGTAGCCACTCCTTTGTTATCTTGGCCGTGTGCTTAGGGTTGTTGTCCTGTTGGAAGATGAACCTTCACCCCAGCCTGAGGACAAGAGTGCTCTGGAAGGATGTCTCTGTATATTGCTACATTCATTTTTCCCTCGATCCTGACTAGTCCCCCAGTTTATACCGCTGACAAATATGCCCACAGCATGATGCTGCCACCAGCATGCTTCACTGTAGGGATTGTATTGGCCAGTTGATGAAGCTGTGGCTGGTTTCCTCCAGACATTATGCTTGCAATTCAGGCCATAGAGTTAAATTGTTGTTTCATCAGACCAGAGAATTTTGATTCTTATGGTCTGGGAGTCCTTCAGATACCGTTTGGCAAACTCCAGGAGGGCTCTCATGTGGCCCCAGATTTGTGCTTCAATACAATCCTGTCTCTGAGGTCTAGGGACAATTCCTTGGACTTCATGGCTTGGTTTGTACTCTGACATGCACTCCTAACTATGAGACCTTATATAGACAAATGTGTGCCTTTCCAAATCATGTCCAATCAACTGAATTTACCACAGGTGGACTCCAATCAAGTTGTGGAAACATCTCAAGGATGATCAGTGGAAACATGACGCACCTGATCTCAATTTTGATTGTCATGGCAAAGGCTGTGAATACTGATGTACATGTGCGTTTTTCATTTTAATAAATTTGCTAAGATTTCAAACACACTTTTTTCACATTGTCATTTGGAGTTTTGTTTGTAGAATGTTAAGGGAAATAATTAATTTAATCCATTTTGGAATAAGGGTGTAACAGAACAAAATGTGGAAAAAGTGAAGCTCTGTGAATACTTTTCAGATGCACTGTATGTAATGGTCCCTTTATCTGTTCCACTAATGATTATTAGTTTAACTCCCTCTTCCTAGTTTGTCTGGTTACTCTGCATAGTAAAAAGCATTCTATTGTCAATTCTGTATGTATTCGTTCCTGTAAGTCTATTATGGCTCAACATCTGTTTTGTTGTATATTTCTCCCTCTTGTGGCTTAGCAAGTCAGTTTTGGTTATATATTATATGAGCTCCATCCTTGTTCCTTTGATCCATGCCATAGTATTGGTTTCTCTTTGTTTCCCCACTTACCTGAAACCAGCACAATCTCCAGTTCCCAGAACCTCCATTGTCCAGTCAGCAAAACGCCTAGTAGATCCCAAGTTCCTCAATTACCTCCAAGAAGCACATAGCATATATTCGAATCACCCAAATAATAAACACCTGCACTTCCCCTTTCCACAGTGTATTACACACCTGGGGGTATTGCACAAAAGTAGAATAAAGAAATCCAGGATAACTGAAAAAGCGCAGCTTGACTTAGTGTGATCCGCTCATCGCGGCTTAATCGGTTGCACGTTTGCCGAGCCAGGATGAAAAGGTAAAGCTATGTCAAGCCAGATGTAGATATTCAGGATAAGTGCACGTTCACAGCTTTCTTAAAAAGACCACTGTATCGATCACAGATTTACTGATGCAGAGATGGAGAAGATGCGTGCAGCATATTTTTCACCCGCCGAGCAGCAACTTCTTATGGAAAGTTACGAGGAGGTGAAGTATAGAATCTGCAAAAAAGAAAATACGGCTGCGTTTAGGATTTAAAAATATCTACCTACACTGAAAAAAGTATGACAAGTGGTTGTACATCCAATGCAATTATTCTCATTTCATTCAATGAAAATAATATGAGTTTATTGTATAACCTATTATTTTTAATTGAGACAAAATTAAATTTGCCTGGGAAGTGCAAACCTAAAGATTTCATCTAGACCCAAAGCATATATTGTAGATTACATCATATTTGCTCTCAAGTTTTGACACTTCCCAGCATGCTTTCCTGCACCTTTACTTTTTAAGAATTATTTATTTATTTTAATGTATGTTCTGCTTCATGCATTAATGTATCGATTAATTTGTTTGATTATTAAATTATAATATTAATCTTTACTTTTCAAACCTAATATAAACTGTAAATGGTGTAATTTATTGCAACCATTACTGAGAATAGTGTTCCATTCTATGTAGTTTAGCTAATTTGGTAAAATGTGTTAATATTTCACCAATGCAGTTCTTTCCACTGCAAGTTATGGGTGATGAAATATTTAATCTGCTGGATGTTCTATCAGTTTGATATTGTAATTTGTAAAAATACAATCTTGAAGTAACTGTCAGTGTGTTACGAAAGCTGTAAACACTCAGAAGTTGGTATTTGCCACATTTCCTTAGAAACGCATGCTGGGAGATATGCAAATGGGAATTTGATTCAGATTGGCTCAATTTACAGTAAATGTGACAATTGGCTGTGATGATCAACTTAAAAAAATACATGTTAAAGCACATTTAATTACATTTACTGTAAAAATTACGCGTTTAACAAATTTATTTATTTTACATTGGGTAAGCATAAGAAATATAGGTGTGATTCATTACTCTACATTTTTTAAGTTGGATCAATGATATATGTTTTTCAGTGTGAGCAGAGGGAATGAATGCTCCTCTGGAAGTTTACGCTAAAGACTAGGCCTAAATACATACCCTTTTCCACAATGCGATAATATGTTTTACAACCATATGCACAAAAGTCTATAAACTATGTCTAATCCTACATTTATTTCTACAATTAATGTTCATACAGAACAAACATGACTGGGCAAAAGAACCTGGCAACAAGTCAAGATCAAATATAAAAACATTTTGCAGGCTGGTAAGTGCCTTAATTCTTAACAGTGTGCAAATGGTATGTAGAAATTACTTACAGGGGAAGGTGATAAAGATGTGTAACAAGGACTTCAGTGCCATACACACACTTCTGACAGTACGGCAAATAGTGCCTTTATTTAGAAATAAAAAATTAAGAATATTTGCCCTCATCACTGACTTCTTTGAAATCACTGTTGCAACTTCATGAACCATTTCAAACCATCTAAACAACTGCAATGAATGTATGAATGTTTAACACGTTTATTTCAGATCAGAGCGACCACTGATTTAACACATGAGACTCCCGGATTAACCTTAGCCTGGCTGTTACAAAGAATAAATCTCCATTGTTACTTGTCTGGGTTTACTTCTAGCAGCTTTTGTGCAATCAAGCCAAGGCTAAATTCATCCAGGATAGCTTGAATATCCCGGCTTAATCCCTTATCTTGGTTTTGTGCAATACCCCCCTGGTCCATTTCCTCAGTGCGAGGTATTGTTTGTTTCATGACTACTGAGCGCTATTGTAATCATTCTGTTTTGGATACCGGACAACCTGACCTGTTTTTGCCTGACCTCTCTGATTCCTGCCTGTTCCCTAGTCTGTGCTGTTGCTTGCTTGATTCCTGCCTGCCTGTGTTTGACCGTGCCTGCTATTTGGACTACCCTCTAGATATCGGACTCCCTGCTTAATAGCAAGTATATACCTCTCTCTGCCTATCAGATTTGTTCCTCTACCCATCAGATGTGTACTGACCTCCTGCCTGTGTAACTGATCATTGTGGATTCTGGATTGTACGGAGTGCTACCTGTTCCATGCCCTGAGCCTTTGCTACCCTCCTGACAATCCATGAGCTCAGCCCTATATGTATATTACATATGTTTCCTGTGTACCGGCTTATTGCTTGCCTGACACATAATTGTGAATACTGTTTACCCATTATTGCCTGCTTTAATAAATACATTGGAATACAAAACAGAAAATAGTTGATTACAATCGTAAGCCTTTGACCAGGGGGGTATTGCACAAAACCAAGATAAGGGATTAAGCCGGGATATTCAAGCTATCCTGGATGAATTTAGCCTTGACTTGGTTGCACAAAAGCTGGTTGAATTTAACCCAGCCAAGTAACCATGGAGAGCAGGCTAACAGCCAGGCTTAATCCTAGAGTCTTATGTGTTAAGTCAGTTGTCGACTCTGATCCAAAATAAACGTGTTTAACATTCATACCATTGTCTTCTGAATGTGTTCTGCTTAATTTTAATTAACATGCATTACTCGTCACTATTGCTGTCACAAGTTTGATTTAAATCCAACCATTGCAGTTGTTTAGATGGTTTGAAATGATCTGTCAGTGATGAGGGCAATTTTTATTTTATTTTTATTTCTAAATAAAGTCACTATTTGCCATACTGTCAGAAGTGTGTGTATGGCACTGAAGTCCTTGTTACACATCTTTATCACCTTCCCCTGTAAGTAATTTCTACATACCATTTGCACACTGTTAAGGCACTTACCAGCCTGCAAAATGTTTTTATATTTGATCTTGACTTGTTGCCAGGTTCTTTTGCCCAGTCATGTTTGTTCTTTATGAATTTGAAATAGTTTATATAAATTTGTGCATATGGCTGTAAAACATATTATTGCATTGTGGAAAAGGGTTGGTATATAGGCCTAGTCTTTAGGGAAAATTTCCAGAGGAACGTTAATTCACTCTGCTCACACTGAAAAAAATAATTGATCCAATTGAAAAAATTTAGAGTAATGAATCACACCTATATTTTAAATGCTTACCCAACGTAAAATAAATAAATTTGTTCAAATCGTGATTTTTAGGTTGTCCCAATAAATTTAATTCAATTTGGTTTAACATATATATTTTAGGTTGATCATCACAGCCAACCATCACATTTACTTTAAATTGAGCTAATGTAAATTATCAAATTAGTCACATTTGCATATCTCCCAGCATGCTTTCCTAAGGAAATGTTTCCTAAGGAAATTTGCGGCAGGTAATAACTTCTGAGAGTTTACAGCTTTTGTACCACACTGACAGTTACTCTAAGATTGTATTTTCACAAATTTGAATATCAAACTGATAGAACGTCCAGCATTCGTGAAATATTAAGACATTTTATAAGATTAGCTAAACTACATAGACTGGAACACTCAGTAATGGTTGCAATAAATTACACCACTTAAAGTTTGTATTAGGTTTGAAAAGTAAAGGTTAATATTATAATTTAATAATTAAACCTAGTAATCAATACATTAATGCATAAAGCAGAACATACATTAAAACAAACAATTCTTTCAGAGTAAAAGTGCAGAAAAGCATGCTGGGAAATGTCAACACTTGAGCAAATATGGTGTAACCTACAAAATATGCTTTGAGTCAAGATGTAATCAAAGTAGGCTGATTAATAATACATTTCATTTATATAGTGCTTCACATGGTTAGCTACTCAAAGACACTTTACAGTATAACCAGCACATTTAGCACATGAAGAGATACATCAATAAAACCCATTAAACAAGCATATTGAAAGCAATTATAACAGAGTGTACAACTTTGTAAAAATGTGGAGTGGCTGGCAGGTAGATCTATTTAAATCCTAACAGCAGCCGTATTTCCTTTTTGCATATTCTATGCTTCACCTCCTCGTAACTTTCCATAAGAAGTTGCTGCTCAGTGGGTGAAAAATATGCTGCACGCGTCTTCTCCATCTCTGCATCAGTAAATCTGTTATCGATACAGTGGTCTATTCAAGAAATCTGTGAACGTGCATTTATCCCGAATATCTAGATCTGGCTTGACATAGCTTTACCTTTTCATCCTGGCTCGGCAAACATGTAACCAATTAAGCCGCGATTAGCGGATCACACTAAGTCAAGCTGCGCTTTTTCAGTTATCCTGGATTTTTTTATTCTACTTTTGTGCAATACCCCCCAGGTTTTTTGCAGAATTCCAAGTTTTCTTCAAATATGTATTTACATTTTGCTGCATATATTTTGCCATCTACCTTCACTAGCTTTCCATGCCCTGACAAAGAGAAGTATACCAATAACATGATGCTGGCACCACTATGCTACTGCCAGATTTAACACTTAGCATTGAGGTGAAAAAGCTTTGGTCACATTGGACTATATAATCCTCATCTACGTGGTCACAATATCTGCCACATGATTTCTGTCAAATTCTAGCTTAAATTTGATGTGTCTTTTCAACAGTGTCTGGATTTTTGCTACTTTCTCATGAAGAACACTTTTGAGAAGCAGCCAGGCTTTTATTGCAGTATGCACAATTTTTCCTGGCTAAGCCGTGGAAGACTGGAACTTAGAGTTTCCTTGGTGGCCTCCCTGACTAGTGCCCTTATTGCCAGGACACTTCATTTTCCTATTGTATACAGATTTACAGTCCGGCATTTATTTATTTGTAATGGACCTCACTATGCTTTGGGAGATTTTGAATATGATGGAAATAATCTTATATCCCACCCCTGATTGTGTCATGCAGCAGCCCAGAAAAAGTGTGGCAGCTGAGTGCTGCTCAGCCAAGGTATTGACCATTTTAAAAAGTCTGCGCCATACCTGAGCCTCATTCGTGTACTCATAAGGTCTCATTAGCGAGAGTGTTTATACCCTGCTATTTCTTGACTCAGTGCTTGGTTTTGAACTACTTTGTATATTCTAAGTCCATTAGCCTTTCTTGTATTTGTTTTGCAGTTTTGGTGTTTAAGTTATTCTTGCTACTGACTAGGGATGGGGCGATTACCGGTTTCACGGTAAACCACAATAAAATGTCTGTATGGTTAGTATTACCGTTTAAAATTTAATTTTCATTAAAACTGTCTTTGATTACCGTGATTTTGAAAACTCATGGTAAATCCTGTCCTGCCAGAATCAGTCTGACGCAGGTGCATGCATGCAACGTTGTTTTTTGCACGAGAAGTCAAGGTGGATGGCAGTGACAGTGCTCGGGAGATTTTTCAGCCATCCAAGAGGACAAAATCTGAGATGTGGTCATATTCTGGCTATTACATGAGTCCTGAGGGCAATTTAATCGAGGATGGGCACCCTGTCTGCAGAGGAAAGTCGCTGCAAAAGGGGGAAACATGTCAAATCTGTCATCTTCGTGACAACCAGCCACTGTATAGCGAATGCATAAACATTTACTTCAATACCAAAACTAACTTGGGCAAATAATTGGAAAAACAATATTGATTCGAGATGAAATATGTAATTAATGCAAAGTATCCGGATGATAAGTTTAACAGCAAGTAAATTTGAGCCAAGACGAACGAACATGTTCAAAATATTAAGGGTGACATTTAAGGGATAATGTATTGTATTAATTCATAGTTAACTTGTTACACATATTTTTATTTTTACCACAGAAATTATTTCAGGGACATAAAATATTGAATGTGATTTGTGTCCACAGATCCTTAAAGTCTTAAATAGCCTTACTATCGTTTCCCAGAATTTACGGTCTAAAACTGTCTTTAAGTCTTAAATCTCATTTTCTAAGGTCTTAAACAATTGCGGCAGTCATGCTATTTTTGTTCCATTGTATTTTGTCGAAAGAAGCCATAAACGCTTTCTCTGTGCAACATTTTAGTTAGCAACAGCTGCCAGATTACAGTAACAGCAGGTGATTGCGGGAGCTCCATGAGTTCACAGCAACACACTTCGTTCGTTAGTTAGCTTAATTTGAGTCTTGTTTATATTTAATATACTTAGCTAATATATAAAATATATTTTATTTGTGTCCTTACAGTTTTGTTTACTAAAACATATTACTTGTGATCAGTAGGCTACCTATTAGATTGCAAATTTTTCAGTAGCCTACCTCAAAGCAACGATAACAACCCACTCATTGAGCAGTTAATCTCCTTGTTCTCGTTCTGTGTTTCATTAGCGCAAGTGTAATGGAGCCATGTATTACTTTGGAACATTTCTTTCTACCGACTCAAGAGCCAGGCATCGTGGTGTTACTTTTATTCAGTAGTTTGTTTAAACTGCTGGTCGCAATTCTACAGCAGACTTAAGCACACTCTATCGTGCGCACATAAAAATGCTGCAGGCAAAATAGAACATAAGATACGTTTAGAAGTTAATTTATTTCATATAATGTATATAAATAACTTGCAAATATAATTCAAAGACATTGCTCTCTAACCAAATCCAAACATTCAAACGATATGTGTGCTGGTGTCCCTCAACAAAGTCATACAATGCATTCCAAGGTAAGCTACTCTCAGTACACCTCTGTCGCTCGCGACATCCGAAAAAAAACTTAACTAACACATGGTCAACTCCATTCCTTCATCTGAGAGATTCAAAACAGCAGGCAATGGGAACCATCCACAGAGATAGTCACAGTATACTGGCACAGTATTCAAGCCACCATGTAAGTTAACGCCTTTAAGGCAAAAAATATTCCTGTCAGCAACTGGTAGTCTACCAAATATCAGTAATAGGACTATATTTATAGTATATATAGTTTATTGATGATATTCTGTTTGCCATCACAATTAATCAAATGATTAGCAATGAATGTAATGTATGTGTTACATGAATATGCTATTACAACAGAGTCAAATTCAGAGCATAGGTGAAAAATCATCCTGTTAACTAGCCCTTTCGTTTACTTCAGCAGATGGTAAAGCTATTGCCTAATTCTAACAAGATTATCAGTCATCAATTTATGGGGAATTCATAATGATATCACATCGGAGAGTAGGCTTTAGTACTAAATGGTAAACTATAGTATAGTAAAAAGTACTTATATCTGCTAATTGTATTTGTTGTTTGTTGATTTCCAAGTATAAAACTTGTTGAAATGTTTTTAGTGGGTGTGTATCAGTTTTTTTACATTTCCATCTCATTTTAACAAAACCGTGAAAATATTGATAATCTTGATAACTTTGGTCACTATAATTGTGATATGAAATTTTCATAGCGTCCAATCCCTACTACTGACAGCACTCAAGATATCCAAACAACAGAGCTATGTTTTGAAATCGCTCGGAATTCTCCTTTAAGCTACCCCAGGTTTCTCTCTCGACTGGTCACATTTTCCACACTCTGCTCTCTGGAAAATAGCAGAGTGTACATGGGAATGGAAGACCCTGATGATTGGAGCTCTCTTCCCACCTTACCAGTATTCAGAATCCTAAAGAGATTTATTGCTGTTTATAGTCTGTTTTACCAAACAAGGATGTTTTTTGGTCTATCGTGCATATCTTTTTTGTACCAACACTAAGGTGTGCGTTTCTCCTATTTTGAGCCTATGAATAGAATATGAACAGTTTATCTACAGTACCTGTACAGTTACTTGCTGTGTGTGCATGGGAGGGAGAAGAGTCAGTTTAGTTTCTGGGGCATGTTCATGAGGCCTTCTGCTGTAGGGAAGAATCTGTTCTTGTGCCGAGATGATCTTGGTCTCGATATACCTCAACCTTCTGCTGGAGGGAAGAGTTCTGAATAGTTAATTTCCAGGGTGAAAGGGATTGACCACAATCATTGCTTCTCTCCTCTGTGATCTGGAGACATGGAAGTCTTGTAACTGAGGCAGATTGCAGCCTGCTCTGTTACACAGGCAGGGGCGTTTCTAGGCATAAGCAACCTAGGCGGTCGCCTAGAGTGCCATCTGCTTAAGGGTGCCGATTTGGCATCCCCTCTCCCCCTCCCCACCCTTAAAAAATATATGTAATTTATATGGGGGCAATCAATCTTTATGTATTTTTATTTTAATTGTTATAAAAATTAAACTCCAGACTTATTAATTTGTTATGAGAGACATGATATTGATGACTTACTGGCTGCCGTTCTGTAAGGAGGCTACTATGAAACGATGAAAGCCATCGGGTGCACAGTTTAGAAAGAAGAGGAAAGCAGAAGGGCCGTTTTTGTCTTTCCTCCCTGAAGGTGGCTTTCAGAGGCTAGGTCCGGGGCGTTCCTTATGCCGTTCTACAGTTATAGTAGCTATGCACCAAATAGCCTAACAACTTGCATCCTTTGTTCGTTCCTGCACTTAAATGTGCGCATTTCCTTGAGGATTCTATTATTTTTTACCAATAATGTTACAAATATTAGGCTACATGAAAATAACAATGAGAAAAACGATATTGCATTTCGCCATTTGAACTCTACTGGACAACTGCTGAGGAAAGTAATTTTTTTCAATAGTTAACGGTGGCTCTGTGGCGCATTTAAATTGCTTTTCTTTCTTTAAAAAAAGAAAAGATAGCTTTACAGCTTTGTAAGCATGGTCTCTCAATGACGAAGTAGACTGTCGTTATCATCAATATGAAATATATGCATAGGGCTGAACATTTCCATTGAAATAATTAAGTGAATCAGATTTACAACTATGGCCATCTATGGCTAATCTGTAAAGCGCAACGCTTGCATAACGCCAGCATAACGCTCTTAAATGTGGAGGAAGTATTGACTTGGAGTATCGGGCCTTTTTCACAAGTACAAATATGAGTACTTATGCCCAGTATCGGCCCATCCCTAAGGCCCTGCTAGTAAAAATATATATTAATCCATCAAACTCACTAAAGCAGTTCACTATTTGAAAACGAAGTCCGTCCTCCTTTCTCTTTTAAAAAGACTTCTATGACGCGGTTGTACAGCACATATTTGTGTTAAGTTCCAATAAAAGATCTTGCCCAGTGCTAAGAGTCGATCCTGCCCAGTCCTATATTCACCACCAAAGCTACTTCTTCACCTCCATCTGCCATTCTGCTAAAAGTAAAAAATCTAACAATCTAAAAATTGAAAGTTTAAAGAAATCGGAGACTGGTAAGCTAAGCTAGTTCTTGTTCGAATGGCGAACTTTTGTTTGTTCGGATGGAAAACTTTTTTACATTTCTTTTGTTGAACTTTATTGAACTGCCACTCCTATCAGCAACAGAAACAATGCTGATGTAAGGCTAGGCCTGCAGAAATGCTTCAGTTGGTCAAAGAACACACCCAACATGGTAAAGTCAAAATCTGATTGGTTAAAAATATGACAATGAACAACATGGTCCTGATGGGCTTCAACAGCAGACGGTATTCACTCTAAATTCTGAATGCCCCAGTCTACCCGGAGACAAAATAGATCAAAAAATCTTAATGCATAAAAGCTTTCATTTATATGAGCTGCGCTAAAAACAAGGCAACTGAAAATAGCGTACTGTAGCAATGAAATTACTTTATAGAATAATTTAAATTAACTTTGTACAATACAGTGCCTTGCGAAAGTATTCGGCCCCCTTGAACTTTTCGACCTTTTGCCACATTTCAGGCTTCAAACATAAAGATATGAAACTGTATTTTTTTAAGAAGAATCAACAACAAGTGGGACACAATCATGAAGTGGAATGAAATTTATTGGATATTTCAAACATTTTTAACAAATAAAAAACTGAAAAATTGGGCGTGCAAAATTATTCATTAAGTTAATACTTTGTAGCGCCACCTTTTGCTGCGATTACAGCTGTAAGTCGCTTGGGGTATGTCTCTATCAGTTTTGCACATCGAGAGACTGAAATTTTTGCCCATTCCTCCTTGCAAAACAGCTCGAGCTCAGTGAGGTTGGATGGAGAGTGTTTGTGAACAGCAGTTTTCAGTTCTTTCCACAGATTCTCGATTGG
>JACXGM010010368.1:0-13423 GCA_016801145.1 Umbra pygmaea | reverse complement strand
ACTGCAAAGTCTGCAAAAGCATCTTATTTTTCAAATCTAATTGAATCTAATCACTCCAACCCCAAGGTCCTGTTTTCAGTCATTCAAGCTGTTATAAACCCTCCTGTTAACACATCGTCTTTTTCCTCAGAGGCTCTATATGAAGACTTCCTAAGATTTTTTATTAACAAAATCACTAAACTACGACTTAGTGTCTCTCCTAATTCATATATCCCTCCGATCTCGACACCTGTAGCTGGCTTTTGGGAGGTTTTTGATCCTATCAACCTCGAGTCACTAAAGGACATGATTGTCAAGCTCAAACCGTTACTCTGTCCTATTGATATTATCCACCCAAGATATTTAAAGCTTATAATTGAATCAGCTGGGCCAGGTTTGGTTTCTTTTATCAACAAGAGTCTCAAATCAGGCTCTGTTCCTGCCAATCTTAAAGTGACCACGGTCACACCTCTACTTAAGAAGCCTTCACTAGATCCCTCTGTTTTAAAAAATGTCAGACCCATTTCTGTTTTACCTTTCATTTCCAAACTATTAGAGAAAACTCTGTTAAATCAACTCCAACATTTTTTTGTCAAACAATAGTATTTTTGAGGTCTTTCAATCTGGTTTTAGGTCTGCCCACAGCACTGAGTCCGCCCTCCTGCGAGTGCTAAATGATATTTATCTCTCTACTGATTCCGGAGACACCGTTGTTCTTGTTCTCCTAGACCTCTCGGCAGCATTCGATACCATTGACCACCCTACTCTCTTAGCTAGACTAGAGTCCTGGGTGGGTCTAAGGGCATCGGTTTTGACATGGTTTCAGTCATACCTGTCTGACAGGAAGTTCTCAGTAAAGATGGGCAACTTCTCCAGCTCTATGACACCCCTCACATGTGGGCTTCTGCAGGGCTCCATCTTGGCCCCTTCTTTATTTTCTCTCTATATGCTACCTCTGGGCTCCATCCTAAGGAAACATGGTGTTTCTTTTAATTTTTATGCAGATGAAACCCAAATTTACATCCCTATTAAGAGAAACAATCCTTTAGCGCTGAACTCTCTTCTGCTATGCTTAGAAGAGGTCAAAGAATGGTTAGCCCAACATTTCCTCTTCCTAAATGAACAGAAGACTGAGGATTGTTTTTGGCCCAAATGAAAATTCTCAGCACCTAAATCCTGAGCTAGAGAGCTTATCAGCTTTTAAATCCACAAGAGTGCGGAACCAGGGCATAGTTGTAGACCAATCTCTAAAATTTGATAAACACATTTCATTGGTAATCAGCGCTAGTTTCTACCAACTTCGTTTACTTTCAAAAATTAGAGGCTTTCTTACTCCTAAAACCCTAGAAATGGCTGTTCATGCTTTTATTACATGTAGGCTAGACTACTGCAACTCTCTATATTGCGGTATATCAAGCCACCAAATCGCCCGTCTTCAGCTAGTCCAAAACGCTGCGGCCAGACTCATCCACAAATGTCAGAAATATGACCATATCACTCCGATTCTCAAATCATTGCACTGGCTGCCAATTCGACAGAGAATAGATTTTAAAATTTTACTCCTTGTTTTTAAATCTCTACATAACCTAGCCCCGGTCTTTCTCTCTGAACTTGTCCATCCTTACACCCCATCCCGAAGCCTAAGATCTCTTGATCAAGCTTTGCTGGTTGTCCCCCGGATTAGACTCAAGCGTAGAGGTGAGCGTGCTTTTTCGGTGGCAGGCCCCCGTCTCTGGAACTCCATGCCCCTACAGATTAGAACGGCCCCTAACTTGTCTGTTTTTAAGTCTTTATTAAAAACCCATCTGTTCTCTTTAGCATACTAACCTTCATCTCTGGCTGATTTTACATTTTTATTTTTAGCCTACGTTTTATACTTCCATACATGTGTTACTGTGTGTTGTTATATAGGTATTTTTTATTACTTTCTTTTTAGATTTATTTTCTGTAAAGCACTTTGGTCAGCCTAGTGGCTGTTGTAAATGCGCTATATAAATAAAATGACATTGACCTTGACCTCATGTAGCGCATTTGAATGAACTGATCTTTGATTTAATTTGTCCTAATTGTGCAGGGGCAAGGCTTAAAGTTAACATTGATCCTCAAAATCATGGGTTCTGTATCAATTTACTGTAGTAATTTGTGTATATCTGCCCATCTTGTCTGTACACTTTGCCTTAAACATTAAAAAAATCAAAACAGAACCAAATAATGAGTTACCTACATTTGTCCAAAGGAAACAATCTTACAAAACATTTAGCAACATGTTTTCTGTAACTTTGTCCCATTTCCCTTTCACTGTTCAGGTCAGGTCACTATTTTAGGCTGCTACCGACAGTATGCATTATAGATAGTTGTTCTTCAAAATGTTTTGTATTGTTTTGTAGTATAATTTTGTACTAGATTAGCAACAAACCAACACTGCACACTCCAAACAGGAAATAAAGTTTGCCAGATACACAGGCACATGTTCCAGCGTACCCAACGAGTTGCATTTTATCAGAATATAACATAGATCATCTGCTTAGAAATATAGGAAAAATTGGTTAGGATAGAACACCACAATTAAATCTGCTAAATAAAAGTATATTACAAATAATTATGAATTCATCATGTCTTTGTTTGAAACAAATTGTAGCCTATACGATTATAATACTGTTTTTTTATATGTTCTATAATGTCTGACATTAAAAAGCTCATACTTTTGGATAGTCATTATGGAAAGCGGACCCCAAAGTATAACGTTGGCAAGGCAAATGTCAGAAAATATCGAGGTGTGAGCTACAAGGTCTGTGGTACATCACCGTTGTAAATATCCCATTAACATTGATTGAGTAAAAGGGCAAAAACTGGTCTACGTTGACGACAGCGCCTTTTAATGAGGCGCTGATTTGGTACAGAGCTTTAGAGCAGCATGCCAAACAAGCACCAAAAGTTCCTTGTTGATAGCGTTTACTAAGGAAAAGATATTGTAATAACAATTATCCCAGTTAAATGTATTGGGCCCTATTTTACCGATCTGAAACCCAAGAATCAAACGCGAAACGCAAGTTACATTGTGGGAGGGTCCTGGGCGCTGTTGCTATTTTACCGGCGGGATTAATGATTCTTGCGCCCGACGCAAATCTAAAATGGGTAGGTCTGAAGTAGCTTCATTAGTCATAGGTGTGGTTTGGGCGTAACGTGAAATAAACCAATCAGAGCGTCATCTCACATTCCCTTTAAGAGCAGGCACGCTTGTTCCATGGCGGATTGCTATTATAACGGCGATTTGCTATTGATTTTTCTTTTTACAAAATGTAAATAAAGTAATGTCACAAGACATAGACTACTTTCCGATGTTTTGGACTCACTCTCACTGAATCACAAGGTTATGAATGCATGGTAATATTTTTGCAATGTAGTCTAACATTAGACCGAGATTACTCTGACTAAGATTTTCTGTCAAAAAAGCTTTACTCTCCCGTTCTGCATTTCTGGGAATTTAAGTTAAGTGCCAACGGCACATGTATTTCAACATCATGTCTCCTGAAGTCCTCTAATATTTCCTAATCAATGTCATCAACACATCCATGATTCATGGAAATGTTGCGTAAAATACAACAAGCCACAAAGAATGCTGCGACT
Source organism: Umbra pygmaea (assembly GCA_016801145.1). Lineage (NCBI taxonomy): Eukaryota > Metazoa > Chordata > Actinopteri > Esociformes > Umbridae > Umbra > Umbra pygmaea. Next base: position 9,817 of record JACXGM010010368.1, on the reverse strand, counting down.
TGTTGTACCTGTTCTATCCAAACACCTGACGCGCATTTTCAGTGTGCCAAATGTTCGTTCAATTAGGCTAAACTGCGTGTTTGTGTGTGTTATTCATTAAACAGCATTTTACGCACTTGCTGGAATCATAAATTGTGGCATCATCAACCATGTCTTTAATGGATAGCTGTTGTCCCCTTCACAGCCACCCATCCAAGGGGGGATTCCTCATGGCAAAGTTGCCATAAATGAGTCATGGCTTGAGCCTGAGTAATTCTGAGTAAAGACATGGGTGATTTTACTATTAGCATTGCAAATTATGTGTGTATACTTGTTGATTAAATGGGTTCCCTTGACGTTTATGTATATCAGTGCAAACCATTCATTATGAATAATTTGAGTAAATGTGTACACTAGATGTATACCTATTTTTTCATAGTTTCGGACACCACAATGGCTTCCTCGTGTGGTAATATTTTTCCTTCTAAATATGTATTGCAATAATAAAGAACTTCTGTATTTGTGTACATGAGAGGAGCAAAGTGTATGCGCGTTGTGCACACGCTACATTATGGTTAAGCATGCGCTCTTAAAATAACATATGAATAACACGCCACTGACTTTAAACCAGGTTTTTTCTGGTCAGTGGCGGAATTGTTTTCAGGAACTGCAAGATAGCACCAGGGAACGTTTGCGCCGGAACACGCCTCTTCTTTTCGCTGAACCGCCCAACGAACGCATGTTCATTCCCTAATTTACCAACGCGTGTCTGTGGAGGGAAAAGTCCCATATGCAAGATAGGGTGTAAGATATGGATTAATACATGCGTTTGTGTAAAAAGTCAATTGCACTGGGTGTAAGATAGGGCCCATTGAGTTATTGGCCAAAACACAAAAACTTTGATTAAAGCGCCCCCTAATGGCCGATCTTCACCAAATTTGGTTGGGCACATTGTAGTGGGACATTGAATAACGATCTCAAGTATTTTGATGATAGCATTTAATTTGGCAGCAATATACTAAAGTTTATATTTTATAGCTAGCTACAAAAGTTTGTTAGTTCGTCAGTTGTGCATACTTTAACGTAGCAAAATGATTTTGATAACTTTTGGTCAGGTCTGTCTGGAGATGCTAGGTACAAAGTTTCGTGCAAATCGGTTGCACGGTCTAGGAGGAGTTCAAAAACATTGGTTTGCGCATTGCACAATATTATGAATAATCTTGTTATCAGAAATGGGCGTGCCCTATATCATCCAATTCAGCTCAGTTCAAGGTAAACCTGGATATAAGGAGTTCTATTGTGCAATGTGTAATGTGGGAGTTATAGGTAAAAACACGTTTGACATCAGTATAGTGCCACCTAGTGGTCCACATGTGTAATTTTTGGAATGTGAAATCCAGTAGCCATTGTAGATCTACACTGTAAATTTGAAGTTACTCACATTAGTACAAGGGGTGGATCCAAAACTGGGTCGCATAGGCCACGCCACTTTTGACAAATCAGAACCCCACTTTAGGGGTGGCCTCAAGAGTGGCCCTAGATGGTAGCCTAAAAATTTGGTAAAAATCAGATGAGCCGTTGATGAGATAATTTTTTGTAGTTAGCAGCGCCCCCTGGTAGCCAATTTTCATAAAATTAGTTGGGGAGCCTCAGATGGTCATGTCAAACAAGAATCTAAATTTTTGCAATGATAGCTTTTTGTATGGCCAAAATATGGCAAGGTTTATGTTTACGTAGCTAGCTACACAAATTTGTTTGTCCGTAATTTACGCAATTTACATCCGATAAAAATTATTTTGATAAAGTTTTGTCAGGTTGGTCTGGTGACCATACCTACCAACTTTCGTGCAGATCGGACCCACGGTCTAGGAGGAGTTAAAGTATGTTTACGATAAATTACAATTTTCCACGCATAAAAGTACAGGCGGAAATGGGCATGGCCTATACTACAAGATTCAGCTGAACTCAGAGAACGCGTGGATATGTGTATCTCCTCTGTGCGATGTACGGTTTGGGAGTTATGAGGCCAAACACGTTTGCTGTAGCGCCACCTAGTGGTGGAAGTGGCAGAATTTTACTGTCTGAGGTCCTTGCGGTTATCTGGACCAGTCCTGAAAATGGTACCCCCACGACCATGTATGGTTTAGGCTGTAGTTTTGGTTTTAGAGGCGGAAGAATAATAATAATTCTTAGGAAAACAATAGGGTTCGAACGACGGTTCCCAGCACCTTCGAGCTTGGACCCGTAATAAGAATCCTTAGGAAAACAATAGGGTTCCACAGCCCCTTCGGGCTTGGACCCCTAATAAGAAACCTTAGGAAAACAATAGGGTTCCACAGCCCTGCTGGAGCTCTGAACCGCGTTGCTTTGCAGTGAGGGTTGTCTTCATGGCACATTTGTCGGCGGAGGGAGCTGTACCATGGCAGCCGACAGAGTAGCATTTGAAGTCCTCCTCATGACTTCGCCACAACGGCTCTAAAGAGGATGTCTATCCTTCTTTGATGTCCTGAATAATTCTATAGTGGCATTTCTTTGTTTAGGTTATTACTGTAAAATAATCTGTAATATATTTTTGTTTTAATGATAAATGGAGCCAGCCTCCAAAAGGATTGAACCTGTTCTGTGATTGTTTTTCTCACACAACACAGTACAGACACAAACTATGTTGGTTGTCTTTACATTAGAATAATAATGTTTATATAATCTAGATTTAGATATGGAATAAATAGCATTCAATACAAAATGAATGTCTCATATTGAAATCAAGTTATGTGATAAAAGATTTGCATTGTTATGCATTAGAACCACACCAGGCATTTAGTCATATTACAAAATCATTTACTGAGGCCAAACATATGAAATAGCATTATGAACTGAAAAATGTACAATTTGAACAAACTATTTAGTGCTCACTGACAATATCAGCCATTCCTTCATGTTGAATGAATGTTGAATGAGTCCGGGTGGGAGTTTGTCATATCACGTGACTTCACCAATTGACAGCAGCAAGCAGGCTCCTGATTGGTTAACATGGCACGAACAGACAGGAAAGTTCAGATTTTTAACTCGTGATGCGTGTATCTCGCTAGACGCGGAATAGCGTACATCGTGCCGCTGGACCTCCAGACGCACGTAAACGTGTCTTTACATTAACTTAACATGGAATCACTTGCTCAATTCGCATTCAGTCTGAACGTAACATAATCCTGCCTTGTCAGCAGCTCTGCGACACCTTGGAAGAGTTGTGGGATGGCAAAGGGCATGCACATGATTCCTCCAACCTCGTCGCCCAGCCGCCAATTATTTTCGCAAGGCAAATCCAACGACAATGCCTTTAGTTGAATCATGCATGGGATGAGTATGTTCACCAACTATTCTTCCACAATTGAACCCACAGGTGCCCGATCTGGACACAAGGAGTCGCTGGAGAGCAATGAGGCAGGATAGACAATCTGACTAATCTAACCAAAATCCCGGACAGTGCCATGCCAATTTTTCGCTGCCTCATGCAGGAGGCCCGGGAAAGTCAAAGAACCCATAGTCATGCTCGAACCCATGACTATCATGATGTAGACTGTCGTGCAATGCAGCAATGTGAAGGTTTTCTAACATCACTGCATCTGCAATGATTCTCAATACAGAGGTGCCACAAGGCAGTGTACTCAGGTCCACAAGACACTCTCAGTAGTGGAACATCCTGTCTAAGACAGCCAGACTGCATAACATTACTCTTAACATGCAAACCCATACATAACATATGGCAATTAGTTTCCAGCATGTTGCCTTGTCTGCCAGTGTGGTATGCACGTTTGATGATACTTTAAACAGAATTACAATATATCACCTTAAGCATTTAATTGTATTGGATATGTTCGATTACACATTCCTTTTTTGCTGTATTGAAGGACCAGATGCACAAATAAAGTGAAATTACCTTTAAGTATGAAATATGGATTTAAATATGATTTAGTCATTGACATTCATTTAGTACAAAAGTATAATTTATAGTTAAAGAAAAAACAAAAACCTCTGAACCATTTAAACAGAATTATTTAAAGATCATATAGGACTTTTACTCCTTATTGTACCAGAAATATTAATTGTATTTTCTCATGTACAATAAAACATCTGTGAAAAAGGTGGTGGGTAGAGCAGGAAAGAAGAATGTGCCTGATTGTGTCTGATTTAAGTAAAAAGTACCTTTCTTTGTTTGCTTTTATAAAAGTACCTCTAATGCTTGGAAATGTTGAAGGCCCTGTTTCAGAGAACCTACTTCCCTTTCATATATTCACACCATTATAGCAAATAATGTGCTACAGGGCTGCTCTTTTCCTATGACCTTCTCTGGAGGGTTACTGCAACCATTATTGCCGGCCATGGATTAACCTCGGCTGGTACAAATTAATCAAAGTTGTCTTTGGCAGCATTAAAACCCTCCTTGTATATTACGATCACTCACACAGATGTTTTGGCTGAGTCTAACACATCCTGCTTTTCCTCTTGTTGTAACAAACAGGTCACATACAGGGCCGCTGACGGGGGGGACAACTGGGATTGTTGTCCCTTGGCCCAGTCCTCAGGGGGGCCCACATTTTGTATTTTGCACAGTCAGGTTTTTGTAGCGGGGGGCCTAAATGTAAAGTTGTGTCCCAGGCCTGAGGAATCCTGTTGGCATCCATTTTCACAAATTATGTATTTATTCATGTAGTGTGAAGGGTGTTTAGAGTAATGGTACCACTGCATCGTTGTATGATAAAACTATATTATAAGTATTATTTATTTGTTATTTTATAAATGTTTTATATTAAATGTTTTTATGAGTATTGCAGAATCAGAATAAATATATTAATCAGTTGTTCCAACAGTAGAACTTAATGAGGTTCTTGATGCTCACGTCAATGCTGCCTCCAAGATCTCTGTGTTTGTGAGAACTATATTAGATATTTGTTGATGTGGAAACACAGTAACTTGTAGTTTTATACTTGAAATTATTTTCCCATGCATGTACAGAAACTACCTACTGAGCACAAGGCATTGTAAAGACATCTATTCAATGTCTGTACAGCAAAAAAGACATCTTTATGACATCTTCTCAACATCTTGTGCCTAGTGGGTAGTTGGTTTACTCTCTATGACACTAACTATACACATGGACATACATGAGCAAGGCTGAATGCTGGTCTGTGCATGAATCACCCAGCTTCACACCATTCATTTAAAGCTATAGTCTGCGACTTTCATAATTGCAAAAATGTTTTCTCTGTCCCACATTTAATCCGGATGTGTAGAATAGTGTTTATATGCACAATCTAAGTAGAATCATTGTCTTACCGTAGTAAGTGTCACAATGGTGTTAGTGGAGTGATGGAGACCAGATGGTAGGAGTTATGTTCTTTGATTTTTATTTAGGAGGACTTGAAGAAAATAAATGCCTAAACTGTCATCGGCAATCTAATTAAACTCTTAAGGATCAGTGTCCTGCCTGCGGGCCGTCTCAATTCACAGGTCCAATTATTAGGTAATTTATACATTTCCCATTTCTTTACAAAGCTTAAAATTTCAGGAATCTAGCTATTGTCTCCATTTTACAATTGCTATAACAAAAATAAACATTAAACATTATAATGTTAGCTACGTGCCTTGTCCACATGCACCTCAAATAAAATGGGAGGTGGATTACAATCACTGCTCAGAACCAATTTTTTTATGTCTCATTTTCTTAAAGGTTAAGATCTTAGGATTCCAGCGATTATCTCGGTTTTAGTGTACCTATAAAATTTAAGACATTATGAGTGATAATTTGAGCTATGAGTCTTCTAAACAAAGCCGTTTGTTATTTCACCTCATGGAAAATACACTGTCGATTATAAGCACAGCTTACAAATTCAAATTATAGGTATTCAATACATGTCCCATATCTTTACAAAGCTTAGGATCTTAGCATTCTAGTGATTATCTTGGTTTTACTATAACTATTAAATTTAAAATGTTATGAGTGATAATGTGACGTACATGCCAAGTAAAAAATGCCATTAGCTTGTACACTCAGCTTTTCGTTATTACAACTCATGGAAAAAACACAGTTGATTATAAACACAGTTTACAAGTTCAAATTTTAGGTAAAATGTACATGTCCCATATCATTACAAAGCTTAGGATCTTAGCTTTCTAGTGATTATCTTGGATTTACTATAACTATTAAATTTAAAATGTTATGAGTGATAACTTGAGTGTTACGTCCCCCAGTATAATGCAGAAATGGCTGGGGTTACCTTGTCCTGTGTTAGTTTTTCTGTGTTGTGTTTCTGTCCTGTTCTGTGTGTTGGTTCTAATAATAATACATTTATTTATAAAGCGCTTTATAAAAGTGCTGTACAGAGCATAGAAAATGCAATTAAAAAACAGTTATAGTGACTAAAATATAACACACACTCATACTCTCAGACAAACATACAGAGTTATTAGGCCTCATACACCACAGTAAACAAATGGGTCTTTTGCTTTGCTTTAAAAACCTCAACAGAACAAGCCTGCCTGATTTTCAGAGGTAAGCTGTTCCACAATGTCGGTGTGCAGAAAGAAAAGGCCCGTTCACCAATTGACTTCTTTTTAACCCTTGGGACACTCAGAAGACCCGTCCCCTGAGAACGCAGGGCTCGAGCAGGCACATAGGGTTTCACTAGGTTGTTAAGATACAACGGTGCACTGCCATTTAATATTTTATAGGTTAGCAGCAACACCTTAAAGTCTGCTCTGGGATGAACAGGGAGCCAATGGAGAGAGACTAACACTGGTGTAATATGTTCATATCTGGAGGCTCCAGTCAGAACACAAGCTGCAGCATTCTGAACCAACTGCAGACTCCGCAGACTTTTATTTGGCAGACCCGATAGAAGGACATTACAATAATCTAGCCTGGATGACACAAAGGCATGAATGAGAACCTCAGGGTTGTTAAACGACAGTATTGATCTTATCTTTGAGATGTTTCTGAGATGGAAAAAAGCAACTCTTGTCACCTCCTTAATATGTAAACCAAAAGAAAGTGTCTGATCAAAGAGCACACCAAGATTCTTAACTTGGTCTCTACGATTGATTACACAATCATCGAGAGACAAAGTGAAGTGATCAAAAAGATGACCTAGTTTTGCTGGTCCAATAACCATCATTACAGTCTTAGCAGAATTAAGCAACAAGAAATGTGTTGATAACCAATTCAGCTGCAAGACAGGCCTCAAGTTTAGCTGTGTTAGACTTGCTTCCTAAACCTAGTGGCATATACAGCTGCATATCGTCAGCATAACAATGAAAAGCAATCCCAAAAGAACGAAAAATCTGACCCAATGGGGATAGGTAAAGTGAAAAAAGCAATGGACCCAGTACAGACCCCTGTGGAACCCCATGCTTGACGGCACAGGACTCCGAAAATGTGTTGTCATATAAAACACATTGAAATCTTTCTGACAGATATGACCTTAACCACTCTAACACTTGTCCTGAGATACCAAAGAAATTACTTTGAAGAAAGTCTATCTAATAATATACAGTGGTCAACCATGTCGAAAGCAGCGCTAAGATCTAACAGCAATAAAACGCTTGTTGACCCCGAATCTATAGTCAGTAGTAAGTCATTCACCACTTTTGTAAGTGCTGTTTCTGTGGAATGATTTACCCGAAAAGCAGACTGAAATCGCTCAAATAGCTTATTTAGTGACAGATGATTTGAGACCTCTTTCTCAACCACTTTTAACAGGAAAGCCAGGTTTGAGACAGGTCTATAGTTGGTCATAGAGCCTACATCTAAACTAGGCTTCTTTAGTAGGGGTTTAACCACAGCAGTTTTGAAGCAAGCTGGAAAGACGGAGGGAAGAGTTTAAGATCAATAAAACATAATGGGCCCTATCTTACAACCAGCGCAATTGACTTTTTACAGAAACACATGTATCATTCCTATCTTACACCCGACGCATATGGGACTTTTCCCTCCACAGACGCGCGTCGGTAAATTAGTAAATGAACTTGCGTTCGTTGGGCGGTTCAGCGAAAAAGAAGAGGCGTGTTCCGGCGCAAACGTTCCCTGGTGCTATCTTGCAGTCCCCGAAAACAATTCCACCACTGACCAGGAAAAACCTTGTTTAAAGTCAGTGGCGTGTTATTCATATGCTATTTTAAGGGTGCATGCTTAACCATAATGTAGCGTGTGCACAACGCGCATACACTTTGCTCCTCTCATCTACACAAATGCAGCAGTTCTTTATTATTGCAATACATAATTAGAAGAAAAAATATTACCACACGAGGAAGTCATTCTGGTGTCCGAAAATGTGAAAAATAGGTATACATCTAGTGTACACATTTACTCAAATTATTCATAATGAATTATTTGCACTGACATACATCAACCTCAAGGGAACCCATTCAATCAACAAGTATACACACGTAATTTGCGATGCTAATAGTAAAATCACCCATGTCTTTATCCAGAATTACTCAGGCTCAAGCCACGACTCACTTATGGCAACTTTGCCATGAGGAATCCCCCCTTGGATGCGTGGCTGTGAAGGGGACAACAGCTATCCGTTAAAGACATGGTTAATGATGACACAATTTATGATGCCAGCAAGTGCGTAAAATGTAGTTTAATCAAAAACACACACACAAACACGCAGTTTAGCCTAATTGAACGAACATTTGGCACACTGAAAATGCGCGTCAGGTGTTTGGATAGAACAGGTACACTACTCAAGTCGCAGCATTCTTTGTGGCTTGTTGTATTTTACGCAACATTTTCATGAATCATGGATGTGTTGATAACATTAATTAGGAAATATTAGAGGACTTCAGGAGACGTGATGTTTAAATGCGTGCCAGCACTTCAATGCCCAGAAATGCAGAACGGGAGTGGAAAGCTTATTTGACAGAAGAGTAATCTCGGTCTAATGTTAGACTACATTGCAAAAATATTACCATGCATTCATAACCTCGTGATTCAGTGAGAGTGAGTCCAAAACATCGGAAAGTAGGCTATGTCTTGTGACATTTCTTTCTTTACATTTTGTAAAAAGAAAAATCAATAGAAAATCACCGTTATAATAGCAATCCGCCATGGAACAAGCGCGCCTGCTCTTAAAGGGAATGTGAGATGATGATCTGATTGGTTTATTGCACGTTACACCCAAACCACACCTATGACTAATGAAGCTACTTTAAACCTACCCATTTTAGATATGCGTCGGGCGCAAGAATAATTTATCCCGCCGGTAAAATAGCAACAGCGCCCGGGACCCTCCCACAATGTAACTTGCGTTACACGTTTGATACTTGCATTTCAGAATGTTAAAATAGGGCCCCATGTCCTAATGAAGGCCATAGCTCTTTGACAACCCAAGAAGGCTGAGGATCAAGTTAGCAGGTTGTACACCGTGCCGCCATTACAATCTTACTCAAAGAAGCCAAGGAAATTAGTTCAAATTGAGAAAAGCCTTGTCCTGTTGGCTCCAATGTCCTCGACCCTTTCATTAAAAAACAGTAAAAAATCCTGTGCAGTTAGGTCAGTACCACTAACTGCCTGAATATGCTGTGAGAGTCGAGAAACAGTGTCAAATAACAGTCTAGGATTATGTCTTTTGTTTGAAATCAAATTAGAAATATAGCTGCGAGCAGCGATTGCGGGCCCAAGCCGCTGGCACCGCAACCCAGGTGCCTTCAAGCCGGTGGCACCGCAACCCCGGTGCCTTTAATTACCTTTTAAGAGCCACGTTCACTCATTCAAATAAAGAGCATTTTTCCATGTGGGTGAAATTCATTGTTCCTCACCTTACTTGATGTCAGGTTTCAG
>JACXGM010010367.1:0-26371 GCA_016801145.1 Umbra pygmaea | reverse complement strand
GCCGAGCAATCAAACCATTTGCAGAGCCCGGACGACCTCCTGACTGGTTTTCACAAAAGGTAGGTAATGTTCCAAAAACTGAACAGCATAAATGAGCAATATCCTGATGGTAGCATCTAAAAGAGATTAGAATTTCGTTCCCATAATGCTGTCGGGCTATGGACTCTGACCATAAAGGTTTGATTTAGGCATATTGATTTTTGCAGTATCAGAACTTTCTGGAGCCTTGTTCATTTTATAGCAGTGTGTAGGTCTACTGCCATGGGTATTGGCTGGTAGTCGGCAGGTAGTTCCCTGTCTTGTAATGCTTAAGTGAATCCTTGCAGCAGGTTAGAGTGCCTGCTAAAGGTAAATTAGTTTGATGATGTCTGATGATGCTTGATAAAATTACTAAAATGAACTTGATTAAATAAATATGCAACCTGTTGAAATAAAGGAATGGGTTTTGTTGTTCCCTTACTGCATGTCTGTTTTTCATACAGCACTGTGCATCCCAGTACTCAGAGCTCCTGGAAAACACTGAAACCCCAAAGTGAGCAGAACAGACACTTGTATGTTGTTATTTTCTGTGTCTCTGACACTTCTGCTTTGGCATCTCCTGTGACCATGGGCGGTTGGAAAACATGGATAGTGTTAAAAAGAGCAGATGTTGGTTTAGCTTTGACACGATTTCGCCCCCCCATGGGTTTTGCTTCTACTTCTGCCCAGACGGAAGCGTGGTGAGAAAGGTGAGGTAGTGGAGACAGTGGAGGACGTGATAGTCCGCAGGCTCACGGCAGAGCGGATCGAGGAGCTGAAGAGACTGATTAAAGACACACAAGAGAAACACAGGTACAAAGGCTTTGTGGCATTTCTGACTGAGGAGGCACTACCTGTTTACGAATCTGTCAAATCCATTAGGTCTTTGCTGCTAATTAATCGAGCCAATTCGCATGTCTGTCGTTGATATCCTGAATTCACAGGAAGCTAAAGAAAGAGGCAGAGTTGATCCAAGCTGGACACCTGGACCCCAAACTAGAGGAGCTTTGGGGAGAAATTGTGGAGTAAGAGACATATCTGTCTGCCTTTCTGTAACTTTCTATACTTTCGTCTTTCTTAAGAAACTTTATTTTCTGTTACTGATCAGAAAGAAGATGCAGGAAGAGGAGGAGTCAGAGGTGAAGCGAAAAGCCACAGACGCAGCTTACCTGGGCAAGTGATAACTTACTCCACGTTTCTTCAACTAAACATTTAATATAACATTATTTTCTGCTATTGGTTCTGCCTGATCCGTAAAACACAATGAACCAGATTGACAGGTTAAATTACTGCATGTTTCTTCAGTTACTCAGTAAAACCCCAGAGATACTGAACTTTGAAATGTCCCACAGGGGGTTTAGAATGAGGAGCTCTATCAGAAAGTACATGTCAGACTGAGACCGATTAGTACACTGGTTCCAAGGGGGGTCGTCAAAGTGAGTAGTCGATAAACTGAAGTGTGATCGGTCAAACTAAGAACAGTCTCCCCCTCCTCCGCCGCCCCCTCCACCCCTTCCAGCAAGGCAGGCGGTGAAGAACACCCCTAAACGAGTGCCCAGCGTGACCCTGTGCTCGCCCCCGGGGTGCAGCTCACCAGGCCTCGAGTTCTGCCAAGGGGACACCCCCCCGAGCACAGCTGAGGACCCCGGCACCTCGGTGAGCGTGAGTCCCTGTCATTTACAGGGGCAGGTAGAGAGATGACTGGGGATCCCTAGAATAAAAACTACTTGTCAGCCCGATTTACGTGTCCATGCCACACAAAATGCCATTTTCTCGGCCTGCCTGCGTCTCCCTTGTGTGTTATACCCACCCTCACCTTCTCATGTCAGAGCTTCATTTTGACCCCTTCTCTCCATAGGCCCCAGTAGTAGCAGGGTTCATACCCCTGACTGAGGCCTGTGGGCTGGGTGGTCCAGAGGCAGGCCTGGGCGCGCTTCTGGATGACACCCCACAAAAGAAGCTCTTGGGCCAGAAAGCCACACCGCCACCATCCCCTCTCCTCTCAGAGCTCTTGAAGAAAGGCAGCCTCCTAAACACAAGCCCCAGACTGGTACGTCTGAGCTAAAACCTCCTAGAACGTGTTCACCTCCTTAATGTTGTGTTGCTTCAGAATGTAACTACCTCTTTAGCAGTGTTCTGTTCATCTGACAGGTTGGCGAATGTGACTTGCCAGGAAATATGACGATAGCACATGACCTACAGCTCACGGGATCCGTTCTCCCTGGCTGCCTAGCGACAGGTAAACGCTGACTTGCTAATTTACACGTTCAAGCAGAAAGCTTGCTTCTAGAACGTTTGTTTGCAGACCTGTTGGTGCCCACGTCCCTGTTTGCCAGACCTGAGTCACGTAATGGCTCTAATGTAGTATTGCTTAGCATTGCATCTATGACTAGATCAAAGCTCCTCCACCTGCTCTCTCTGTGTGCCGTGTGCGTGTGTCTGTGTGTGCTAGGTGCCCCCACACTTTCTCGTCTGCTGGAGGCTGGGCCTCAGTTCTCAGCTCCAATGGGCTCGTTGGCCAGCAGCTCAGAGTCCTCCAGTGTCCTGCTCACTGCCTCTGCAACCCCCACTATGGAAACCCCCACCTCACTACGCAAAGGTCTCCCTCCTCATCCTGTACTTTGATTGTCCACCTTCTCTGGTCTGTCTAGTCTGTCTCAAGTCTTCTGGGTCATCCGAGCGTGTGGTTCCATCTCATCCTCTTCAGCATGAACATCATCACGCGCCCCACCATCATCACGCGCTCCATCTGCTGCCTCTGTGGCGTTGTGTCCATACTGACGTTTCACCTGTGTGTTTACAGGAGTGGTAGAGGGAGCCGTCTCCCGGCCTGGCACAGGGCAGGGGAGAGAGGAGAACCTTGTGACTGTATCCTACATGGGAGATGAACTGGACCTGGAGACGGTGGGGGACATCATTGCCATCATCGAGGACAAGGTGGTCCTCCTTAATGTCGCACACCTTAAACCATTATCCTGTTCTGCCATTTTTTAATCAGCCTCTGTTTCTTCAGCGTGCAGTTTTAAGGAAACTTCTGTGTAGCGTTTGCACAGCTGCTAGCTAGCATTTGCTTAATCAATGGGAAACTATGAAGAGAACTGGTGTGCTAGCTATTTCTTTACAAATGGTATTTCTGAAATCCATTATACTGAATGCAGATTTATATCTGGAAAACAATTCTCAATGCTGTCCCATCCCTTCAGTTATAGGGCTGGGATAAACGATTATTTTTTAAACGATTAATCTAGCGAATATTTTTTCGATGCATCGATTAATCTAACGATTCATTTTTTTCAGTCCGATTGGATTAACGATTATGTCCCTATTAATTGACTAATAGCATTTTATACATACAATATAATTAACCAACAACAAAGAAACACAAACATTTTTTCTATGTATCCACCTCAGCCTACAGACTCTATGCCCTTTGATTAAATTTTAAATATCAAAAGTAGGCTATTTAAATCCTATGTGTGTAACATAAATGTCAATTGCGCAGTCACGGCATGACAGTGAACACAGTTACATGCCAGGACTATTACGGGCGCCAATATTCCGTTTAAAACCGGAATAGTCCTGGCATGTAACTGTGCTCACTGACCCATCGACGACAATCAATGAAGACAAAACATTACAACCGTTTGTTGACTTAGGTTGCATAAGCGTGTAATTTCACACCTTGAATACACAACTACTTTAGGTGTCGACAATGTATTATAGCCTACTCCATCATAGAGTGCAAAGTGGGGAGTTGAAAAAAAAACTTACGGTGCACTGTCATCTGCAGTTGCTCCCGGGTTGCACCTCTTCAGTGGCCGGTTGCACCAACTGGACGTAAAAAAGTTGGGCTTAAATCCTAGGTCGGGCGTAGCTACATCCGAGGTTGTGAGTGGAATTTACACCTGTTGCACCAAATAAAAAAAAGACTAGTTGTAGCTTAGTCCAGTGTAAGTGAGATCAGAATATTCTTAGTGATAGTTGCTAGGCAGTGTTATTTCCTTAATTAATCCAACTAGATAAAATGGACATAGACAGTTTTAAATGTTCCAACTTTGCCCCCTGGCAACCGTTTTGCTCCATAACCCACAGATTGTAAAAGAAAAGCGAAGCTACCATTAAAATACTTGCATTTTATTGGTTTGTATGGTTAAAAATATATTATTTTCATGAAATTGATCCCTAAATTCGAAGTGCCTGCAAGAGAATTGTAAATAATAAATCCAGTTTACAAATAGAAAGCCAAAGAATGCGTGCATGTGCTGTGCACTATGGCATGAAACATGGACTTAAGTTAGACAAAGCAATTTGCATCGTCCTAACTTAAGAAAGAAAACAGAAAACATATTCACCATTTAGCATGAGGAATGGCAGTGAAGTGTCTTTACAACCATTAATATTCAATAGGCCTACTGTTGTGATGGAAAACATATTGTTTTACGTATTGAAATCAAATAGCTGAAAGTGACTGATCAAGATTTGTTTGTAATGTACAGTAACGTTACTTCAGTTTTGACAAACAACACGTTGGCTATTTAGAGGCATTTGATTGATAGTTAAAGAAACACATCTACATATCTTACCCGTATTCAACCTTAAAAGTAGGTTACCCTTTGCCTTTTACTAATCCGAAATGCTTGTTCGAACCTGATAATTGCCCACTCAATCAGCTGTTAATTAGCTAGTTATTAGTACGATTTGTGGTCGCTGCAAACGTAAACAATGTGCCCTGCATCTTCGATTGTACAAAATAGTATTTCTCCAAAGAAATTACAGCTAAATCTTAATGCAATCAGAGTCAGAAAAACAGGACATTTTAAATAATTTATATAAAATAGGCACCCTGCGCCTGCTAGCTACTAGGATTAGAATATACGACCAGGCTTAGCTCATTGAGTTCTTATGTCCAGCTGGTGCAATAGGTATAAATATAAAGTCCGACGTAAAGGTGCATTGCCATGATGCTAGAATGGAAGGCCATCTCCATCTTGCAAAGACAACATATCACAGGATTGTTTCCTTTTAAATTAAAGAATTCCCATACTTTGGAGGAACGAGTGTGTGCCGCTTTGCACTTCTGAAAGTCTGAGGAGCCACTCGTGTTGCTATTAACCTCCGACGCCGCCATCTTTGTTTTGGGTCTGACAAATCGACGCGCATATTTTGTGTCGACATATTTTTTGCGTCAATGTCATCGATGATGTCGATGTGTTGTCCCAGCCCTATTCAGTTAAAATCCTTTCTGAGGTTATTTGAAGTGGTGCATGCTGGGACATGTCCTCCAGGTTGACGAGAATGCAGAGGCTCTGGATGCGGCTGCCGTGGAGGCCGCCCTGTCCCTGTGTGAGGAGACGGGCACCGCCCTGTCTGGTCCCTGGGAACCTGGCCCCTTCAAGCCCCCCGAGTGTACCCCGTCCGGGGCCTCCCATCCCTCCTCACTCCACGGCAGTCTGGATGGGAAGATACATGGCGGGACTCTGGCGTGTGAGAGCCAGGACAACTGTCCCCCTGGGTACAAACACCCTCTGTCTGTCGGCAGCCATCTTCCCTGTTCACCCTCTTCCTGCTCTGCTACTGATCTAGAGCTTGCCCAGGCTGTGGGGTCCCGTCTGCAGCCTGACAGCGGGGAGGGAAACCTGGTCTCGCCCCAGGAAACCATCAAGTGTGAGGGGGAAGAGTGGGCGCAGCAGGGAGCTGACACACCGCAGCCAGGTAGAGATACAGGCGGACTGGCTCACGGTCATACACGTGCTGAGCCAACATCCAACATGAAAGTATGCACACCAGTTTTAGCGTGAGGACCTATTCCTTTTAATTTCCTCTCATTCAACTCTCGTTTTCTCTGTTTCCATTTCTCTTATTTCCTCTTCACGCTCTCTCTCCTATTCTGTCTTTCACTTTTCTTTCATTTTTCTCTTGCCTTCTTCACTTCCTTTCTGTCCTCCAGACTGCGAGGACAGTCCCATGAGCAGAAGACCCTCCAAGGTAAATGTCCCTTCGAGGCAGAAGGCTACCCGTTGTATCACGCCAGAAACCCCTGTTGGTCCCTCCAACTCAGCTGCCATCCCTCCCTCTGCCTTCCCTCCGTAGGATGTGAAGGAGGAAGAGGAGGAGGGGGCGAGTGATGGGGACGAGGGCAGCGCCTCCGAGACCAAAGAGGGCCCAGGTGGGGACGAGGAGGATGAGGAGGGCGGGGGGGACGGGGCGGAGGCCTACATGTCCGAAGCGGAGCCTCCGGCCAGCGAGAGTGAGGATGGCTACAGCCTGCACACGGCCTCGTCCTCCCTGCAGCTTCACACCACGGCCGAGTCCATCCCCAGCAGCCCCGCCTCATCCCAGTTGTGAGTCTCTCTCAAATTCCTGCACAAACCGAGCAAGTCTCTGTGTTGTCAACTGGCTTCCTGTTTTTCCGCCACAGTTCCATGTGCAGCGAGGACCAGGAGGCGATCCAGGCGCAGAAGATCTGGAAGAAAGCCATCATGCTGGTCTGGCGAGCAGCCGCCAATCATAGGTAACAACTTATAAGAGAGAGAGAGAGAGAGAGAGAGAGAGAGAGAGAGAGAGAGAGAGAGAGAGAGAGAAAACAAACAAGCATGCAAATGGAAATTATTGAGCTCATTTTTATTTATCATGCGATTAATTGACTTATTGCATATTGCGACAGGCCTAGTGGTGTTGGATGGCCAGTAGGAGGCACTCCTCCCTCTGGTTTAAAGATCTGTTCCCAATGCCCCAGGGCAGTGAAGGGGACTCTGACTTGTTTAGGAGAGTTCATCAGATGATTAAACGTGTTACCGTGATATTCCTGTCCAACGAGATCCTTCAATTCTTTTATAAATATATCAGGTCGCCTGGGAGAACCCCGACAGACTTCCGGCATATTTAGATTTGCTCTCCAAGTCAGTCTGGCCAAGCCCATTTCCAATTTTTCCAAAATCAAGGCACCAATCACAACCGGCTTTATATGATGACGATAGCACAGCTATATACTGTCATTGGTTGAAGCAGACAATTACAACGATGGCTGCTGCAATGAAACATCCGCAATATCACTCGTTCGAATCAGCTATTGCGTCTGTTTTAAGCGATTTGAACGTTACCTTTTTGTTAAAAACCGAGCAAAGAACAACACTCAAAGCCTTCATATCTACAAAAAGTTGATGTCGCGGTCTTGCATACTCGACAAAAGTCTGATATATCCAATTGCGCCGAGAGGCATTTGAGCGGCGTCCGTTGGTGACGCCTCTTTGGAAATGGGCTGTGAATGAACCTTGCCCAGACAAACTCTCAGTCAGAACTGAGAAGGGTCTGGTGTTAACCAGGCTAAGGGATGAGGTTAATTAAATCTAAATCAGTTCTGACCAAATTTTAGTTGAAATATAGAGAATACCTAATTCGTAAAAAAAATTCTCAGTTAAATTTTCTGTTTCACGTGCAATTTAAAATACAGCTTGGCCGGACTAATGGTTTACGCTCTACAAGGGATGGGCCACTTTTTATGGAACGAGTACAAGTACAGAGCATTTAATTTTGGGTACTTGCCGATACGAGAACCGATACAAGTACTTTTAATATCCAACCTAAAATCTGCTATTTCTTAGATGTTGATCAGCCAATTCAAATATTAAAAAAAAAATGCTACTCTTTGCTGCTAGGCAATACATATTGTGCTTTGTGTGTGATTTCCGCGGGATCGCGGTAGCAGCCGAGAGTAGCAGCCATCAGGCAAGTGTTATTTAAATATACTTCTGGTGTACTTACAAACTTTTCAATGCCTCATTTTATAAGTACAGAACCTATTTGTATTACTGTAGAAGTTTGGTACCATTCCGGGCATTATTATTGGGGTTATTTGCGATATACATCCTTGGTTCCATTAGCACCTGCACTAAGCCGTTCGGCTGATAGCGCTAACTCGACAAATGTTATAAAGGAAAAAAGCTTATGGGGGGTTGTTTGGCTCGAGGTGAAGGTGCAAAGGACCCTTGGTTTATATTACTCCGAACCATCACTTTAACGTTAGTATGTCAGAACATCCAATATTTTGTTCACCCAGAAGTGTTGCAAACTAACGGCATTTTTGTCTTTCCTTCTCGAAGGTGTATTATTAATTTATGCGACGCTATGGTATGCAGTGACTAGCCATTAGGCTAGTCAGTTATTAAACTTGCAGCCTTCGTTCAGCACTGTAATTGAATGTGTGATTTTCCTTGAGGATTATATGCACCTATAATTTTACAAATATTAGGCTGAAAATAGCAATAGGAAAAGCGATTTCATATTTCGCCATTTGAACTCTACTGGAGAATTGCTATGAGCAAAAATATGAGTTGTGATTCTACAGTGTTTTTCAATAATAGTCACACGTGGCTCCATCTTTGGTAATGAAATGCATTTTAAGCTGTGATATTGTGTGCAACAACACCTTTTTTAAATAGCAATAAATACAGTTGTACAGCTTTGTAAGTAGACTGTCGTTATCATCAATACGAAATAGTGCTGGAATACAGCTACATTTCCATTGAAACATTTACGCGTATCCGATTTAACAGTTCGTTGGTATTGTTGTTCCAGTCTTTACATGGTTGAGCAATACAACTGTTTCCTACCTATATACTGCGTTGTATAGTAGGCGTCTATTACGACGCTGATCTTGGCACCACATTCGCTTCTGGTTCCCCGTAAGTTTCGATTCCACCTTAAAAAAATGCCCATTTCAGCAATTGAGCTGGATTTTCTCGATAATTCCACAGTGTATATGGACATGTGGGGTACCATCAGAAAGGCGAGGAGCTGTAGTGTGTGTATCAGGTGATGGATTCAACTGGAAAATATATTTGGCCAATAGGTGGCAGTGCGAAATCAAGAATTGTTGCAATAACATTGTCAAGATGTTGATTTGTGTTAAATCTTTTCTCCATAATTCCACAATAGATATGGACATTGGGGGTATCACTGGAAAGGCGAGGAGCTGTAGTGTATGAATCCGGTGACCGATTCAACGGGAAACCATATTTGGCCAATAGGGGGAAGTGCAAATTCAGGAATTACTGAGATAATTGTCAAAATGTAGATTTTTGGATTAAATCTTTTCTCCAAAATTCCACATTAGATTTGGAGAGGTGAGATATCACTGAAAAGGTGAGGATCTGTAGTATGTGAATCCAGTGACAGATTCAACGGGAAACCATAATAATAATCGGGCCCAATACCAAGTACTACTGGTATTGGTATCTGTCCATCTCTAAAATGTAAAAAAAAAACAGAGGACAAAGGACTCCGACACTCAGTCTGAGTCAGTCCGACACTCACTTAGAGCTTATGTCCACCGATGCAGGTGCAGCTAACAAGTGGCTAAGGAAGTACACTCCCATAATGCACTGGGTTCATGTGCTATTTTGAACACAAAAAATGAATAGGTATGCCCTGTGGTATGAGGTGCATTTGTTATGACTTAAACAAAACAAAGTATGTTGAGAATAATATGTTAAATTGTTAATTATGGTAATTTAACCTTAAAAGATAAGAGGGATTTCAAAATTCAAAATTCATCCTTGTTCCATAAATGAAAAGGTGGAGCATGAATTTTACCATTGAAATCAGGAGTATGTCTCGAAGTTGATGCATTTACTAAACCCCTAGCCACCGGGGGAAAGTCACCCTTTGAGTTTTGTCATCAACACGTGACCACAGAGGGCCTTGATCATGTCAGAATTAAACCTTCTCACCAGTCCACACATGATGAAAAAAACAGCACTGAGAAGTGCTTGTAGGCCCATTTACAGCAGACCAAGATCAGCTGTCAACATTTTGCGGAACATCGAAGTGAAACTGCAAGGGTTGGACGAGAGAAATAACAGTAGCCAAAAGCAATGCGTTACAGTCCAGCTCATAAGTTTACATACCTTGGCAGACTTTGTAAATATGTATAATTGTTTAAAAAAACACGAGTGATCAAAAACATTTTATTTAACTTGTAATGGGATTCAAATTAAATTATAAGGCATGACAGAATAGCACAATCATTAAACATAACGATAAAGAATGTAATGAGATGGTCCCCGTTCAAAAATTAGCATACCCTTAGTTTTTAATAGTGTGTATTGCTCCATTTAGCATCAATGACTGCTTAAGGTCTTCTGTGATAGTTGTGGATGAGGCTCTTTATTTTCTCAGGTGGTAAAGCTGCCAAAACGTATGCTTCATAGCAATTTAAATCAGTGTGTGTCACCCTGCCTGTACAGTATATTATCAGGCCAATCATTCAAGAGTATGTAAACTTTATTTTTTACACGCTGTTTCAACATTTAATTTTTAGCAACACTGTCGATCAACTACAATCATTATAATTTAGTTTACATCTGGTCACTGTAACCTGTGATTTATAAAGAAGTAAATACAGCTAAATTCACACAGCATTCTGTAAGCCTATGATTTGTGTGTGACAGAGCAATGAGTGCACCCATTTTTGTTTTTTTTAATCTGAAAGCAGGAAAACGGTTTAAAAAGAATATTTTGAAAAGCTAATTCAACCTCTGCAGTATAAATATACCATTATTTGTAGTATTTTAGTGCTGCCTGCTAGAGCCTGACCGATATATCAGCGGGACAATATTATCGGCCAATATTAGGTATTTTCCAAACACGCATGGTCATTTCAGCTTTTTCAAAGGGTCCTCTTCGCTCTGCTTCTGTGCAGGTACGCAAACGTATTCTTACAGCCCGTGACTGACGACATCGCTCCAGGGTACCACAGCATCGTGCACAGGTAAGTGTTGACCTTGTGACCCCTGGGAGGTCCTCTCTACTGTTTCGGCCTTGTGTATTCAGCATATCTATCTGACCGCCTGACCCTCCCCGCCCGCCTTTAGGCCCATGGACCTGTCCACCATCAAAAAGAACATCGAGACCGGCCTGATCCGCACCACGGCAGAGTTCCAGCGTGACATCATGCTGATGTTCCAGAACGCGGTGATGTACAACAGTTCAGACCATGATGTCTTCCACATGGCCCTGGAGATGCAGAGAGATGTCCTGGAGCAGATCCAACAGTTCCTGGCCACGCAGCTCATCATGCAGACCTCAGAGTCGGGCATCAGTGCCAAAAGCCTCAGAGGCCGGGAGAGCACCCGCAAACAGGACCCGTCAGACAAGGTGCTGCCCCCACCCAGAGCCTTGGATACTGGGGACTAACTATACTGTAGGAATGTGGGGTGGGGGAACTAGGGGATTTCAAAAAGAGTTAATTGAATAAATATTTGGGCAGAAGACTATTATTATTATTTTGCTGTCTACCACAGCATATTTGAGTTTAAATTAAATAATGAAAATGAGCTGACAGTGCAGACTTCTGGATGCAAATGCCAATTTGGCTGAAAATACCCTCAAATTACTGTTGATATTATTTAATTTCAACTTCAATATGCTGTGGTAGACAGCTGAACTAATAATGAATTTAGTCTATGTCCAAATATACTGTATTCTCTTTCTGGATTAGCATTTTAGATTGAATGACTTGCATAGAAATAGATTAACTATAATGATTATTTTTTTGACTTTCATTTGTATTCTTGCATTCAAATCTATCTACGAGGTGAATGCCAGGTAGATGGCTTTAGGAAAAGTGTTTTCAGGAGAGGAAATGAGGGTTAGGGGAGGCAGGGTGAGACTGATAAGGAAAGGTTACAGATAGTTTGGTAGAGCAGCGTGACTCATTCTCCTGTATGGTAGATGTGGGCATGTGTATGTCAACCACAGTTTCTCTGATACATGGACATCATGTGCTTCTGTTCAGTCGCTCCAGTTCCACACTAACATCATTCCTGTTTCTCCATTCTTTGGGGCCATACTTTTAATTAGTTTCATGACATTAGGTGGTAAAAATGTCATGATAGCTGATAGACACAGAACTAATATAGTAATAGACAAGGATTCTATGCATTTGTCATAAAAATAAAAACGGAAATACGTTTCTTGCATATTCAACCACCTCACAAAAATTTGGTACAACCACCTTTCATTCTGGTAAGTGTGCACCATCTTTACTGAATAATATTTGAAGGCACCATTTGTAATTCAGTAATATTAGAGAGTTGGTCAGGAGATTGAGTACTTTAGCAAGTCTCAGTATTGTATACAGTATATTGTAAACAGTATATACTGTAGTATACAGTATATGATCAGGTTCCATTTCTTTAAATTCTCCAATGTCAATCTGATACACACCCATACACAGTTCTTTCTCATCCTTTATCCTTTCACTGCCTGTGTCTTGTGTGTTCTTGTATGTTGTTTTTGTTACCTTCATGTGTGTGTATGTATGAGCCTCCTCCCCATTGTATTCCTGTGTGCACAAAAATCCATGTTCTGTGTTAGGGTGCTAGATGGTCTAGAAGCAGGATGTGGAATGACCTGTTTTGGACATAGTGGGAATGACTACAGTTTTGTCTTAGCATTTGAAGCATTGTTGTTTTCTTCCAGTGCATTAGAGTTGTACATTTTCCTAGTGTCAACATGGCAGATGTTGCGTTTTGTAGCCCACAACGTTTTTCTATATAGAGACTGCCATTTGTTCACTATTTTCAAAGTTCATGACAGAAGAATGACCAGAGCTAATCACAAACAACCTCCAGGATGCTGGGGTGAAAATGTCACAATCTACTGTTCGCAGAATTCAGCAGAACCACAAATATCTCATCAGCACCAGATAAGCATGCTAAAATGTAGAGATCTGCCAGTAGTTTTATGGATAGACGTGACAAAGGTGAAACTTTATCAGTGATGGAAAGGCAAACGTGTTTAGAAAAAAAGGAATTGCAGATTATTGTCTGTGAAGAAAGGTGGAGGTAGTATCATGGCATGCATGGCTGCCCGTAGAATGGGCTCACTCATCTTTATGGATGTAACAAATTATGGCAGCAGTAGCCAAGGGGGGAAAGATGGGAAAGCTTTCTGGGGCCCAGCCGAGGGGGGGGGGCATGGAGGCCAGGAATACGTCAAAAGTGCACCGGGGGAGACCCACTCACTGGACCTTTTCACGGGCCCAGACATTTCTATTGGCAGTCCTGGCAGCAGCAGAATTAATTCAGAAATTTACATACCCATATTATGTACAATGTACAACAAAATGACCCAAAAGCAACTGCCAACAGTCAAGGAATGCATCAGGGGAAAAAAGTTTGAGGATTTAGACTGTTCAAGTAAATCCCCTGATTGTAACTGTTACCTTACTGTGTTACTTTTTATTGAAAGTAACTAATTAAACTAATTTAAGTTATGTTAAAAAATGCTTATTACATATGCTTTTTGGTGTGTCTAGGTTTAGTGGCATACAATACTCATTGGACAAAAATGCTACTGGACCCCAATCATGGGTTCTACACAACTAGGCCACCTTGCCGCCCCTAGATAGTGATTGCCTGATCATGTCGGGTGCTGACTTGTGGTAACTATTGTCTCTGGGCATGATCCAATTGACCAATATAATCGGTCTCATTCTAATGAATGTGTGAGTGTTTGTATGTAAAACCAATTTCATCTCAATGTCTGAGTATATAACAATATTTACCTCAGTAAAGAAATACAGATCAAAAAAAAAAAAGAAAGAAAAAAAAAGAAATACAGATCATATAAATTAATTTGAGTTACATACAATATGCAATGAGATTTGACTCCTATTGATCCTACTGAAATTAATGGAGACACATGGAGAATACATTGAGCAGGCCTGAACCAGAAATATTGAATCTAAAGGGTACAGTTTAGATTTGTTTGGTGGCAGAATTATAGGCATTCTGAATGTGTCCATTGGCACAAATACACACGTGCAGAGTGCATGTTACTTGAATCCTTGCACACCTCATGTATGTAAAGAAAAAACAAGTGAAAACGAACATAATATGCGTTCTCGTCGCCTATTAAAAGCACACTGGACATTTTCTATAACATTATGCACGTTTTCAACGCGTGTTTATTGGAATAACCTGCGAAAATATAACTTGAAAATGACACCTCCACTCGTTGTAGACGCTATAGTAGAAAAAACAATTTGGTTTAAAACGTTTGAGACGAACCATGACAAGCTTTCCATTTTATTCCCACTCGACAGGTGTTTGCACTTACAGGACACATTTATTTATCCTCCCTGCTTTTTGATAGTTTTGAAGTAATGTGAATATTTCCAGCTGTTAAAATGTAGGCTATGTATTCTTCCATTTTGCTAAACTCCAAACTGCATAACACATTACAATTTCAAGTGCAAGAACTCTCCTTTTTTTGATTGGCGTGTTGGCGCACTAATGAAATACGGATTAAAAAACAACAACGGATTATAAATTATTAACTTGTGTTTTAAAACAGAAAAGGTGAAAATGTAATGTAAATGTAACTAATATTCTCGTTATAAATGTAACTAGTAACTACTTTAATTTTGAAAGTAACAAGTTAGGTTACTTTTTATCCACAAAAGTAGTCTATCACACATCCCAAACAGACCAGAGAGCTGAGTTCACAGAGGGCCTGCCTGACTGCAGGCTAATGGCCACACCCAGGGCTATATTATGTAGAGTAGTAGTGTCCCGTTACTATAGATACACCTTGCTTTCTTCATGATGCCCCTTTTGCTTTTCTTTGTTGGGGAGCATGTGGTGTCTTTGTTTGTCCTTTCTGACTTTGTCCTCTGTCCTCTCACAGGACTGTGTCCCCATGGCCTCTCCTGCCTTCCTCCTCTCTCTCTTTGTAAGTACCCTGTCTGCAGCCAGTAGGGGGTTATGTCCTGACCCCATGTCCGGTGGAATAACCCTGCTGTATAGCTGTTTCACACTTCCTCTTTTTTTCCTGTCTCTCATTCACAGAAACTTCAACACCTACATCCAACAGCACATAAACACTAATTACAGAAATATATTGGACCCACGTTTGTTATTCTAGTTCAATGTAAATGATGAGCCATGTTTCCTATGCTTAAATAACTAATAATAACCTTGAGGGCAAGTTGGTCTGGTTTTGCCAACAGTAATTGCTTATTGTTCCAGCTTATGATAGCTTTTGAACGTTAAGTCATTCCGTCTCTGTCTGTACAGGATGGAGGCACTAGGGGGCGCCGCTGTGCCATTGAAGCAGACCTGAAGATGAAGAAATAAAGTGCAGGAAGACTGTCTGACCGGTAACCTCCATGTTTACATCTCAGTTGGTTAAACTACGGAAAGATACCACAGACGGGGGTCACTCTAACTGGACCTGGCATGTCCTGCTGAGAAGGCAACACGATTGCTGAGTTGCAATTCAGAGTAAACGCAAACCCCCAGCAACGAAACACTTGTAGGCCCATTTTCACCAGAGCAAACACTAACATCTGTATGCAAGGATGCTTGCCCACATGGTTCACAAACACACATTCAACATAGCCTAGAGTTGTGCAGTTATTAATTGTAAACAAATAAATAGTTGGCTTAAATGCTTTTTAATGTTGTTTTTATTAGTCTGAACAGATTGCCAAGATTATTTGGCTGTATTAACTGTAAAACATGTGATGGGCGCAAAGCTATCCAAAGAGCAATTGTAATGGTTAAATTGTTGTTAAAGTAAAATGCATTTGATTCGTGATGACAAATCTATTAAGCAGGACATTCAAACAAGCCTTAAATCCAATTATAATCTAGTTGAGTGCAAAATATACTCATAAGCAATATGCAAGCGCAGGTTTTGTCGTCCTCATGCAGAAATGTTTGCAAACAGAGAAAAAGGGTCTATATTCCTACCTCACAAATCGGGTCCCCCCATTACCCAGCTGTGACGTAGATCAAGTGACTGATGAGTGAGGCGGCGTTAAACGGGATGACCGGGTTGTTCTGCACGTGGCTGCCAATCCAGAATATATAGACCTTGTATTGTGTGTGTCTGTCACGTGATTCCTGTGTTCTGTAAAGTAATGTACAGGCATGTCCCTTTGTGTACATATGGTGCCTTTTTAAAGGCAATAATGTATGTTCTAAAACAATAAATATCTAGCAAAACTTATGTTGCCTAATTCATTGAACTAGAGTGTAGTTTTGCTTAGAGGACATGGAACAGAAATGAAGATTGGATTTAGTCCGATAGGCTGTAGTGTCTTTGGCAATGCACTATTTACAGTTGGAAAATATTTTCCATTTGACAGCCAATTAACTCAATAAAAAGCACAGTCGCGTTGGTAGTCCAGGATCAACATGACAAGCTGTTGGGGGGGCATTTTCCATCTTGTAGACGGTAAGGCTGATGACATCACATTAACAGACCAACTTTTTGAATGCCCCAGTCCTTTAAATATTTCAGTTTTCTAAAAAAACACTTATGCTCTATGTCATGACAGTCAGTGGTTTGAGCCTGACTATGGCTTCTCCGACTTTGCCCGGACCTAAAAAAGCATAAAAAATAGCCCTTTTCTAAACATTTGTTTACCCTTTAGTGTGTGTACTTAGGGTATAGCTTTTCAAAAGCACAAGATATCTTTAAACGATAAGACCGCATTGATGGTAAACACTGAATATGTTGACCTTTTAGATGGTATATTGTCAGAGTGAGGTTGAGTATTAGCTGGGGTGTAACGCCAGGACAGGAAAGGGATGACGAGAATCCCACGGTGATCTGTAAACCTATGGAATAAAAACAGGTCCCTAGAGACAATGCAAGATTGTTAAACTTTTTATTAAACCAGCTTGAAAACCTGCTCTGGTAGCACAAACCAACTGAACTCCAGACTTGAGCCGAGAGGCTAGTGGGTCTCCAGTTAGCAGTTTCCCTAATGAATGCCCCAAACCTCTTCTTTCCATGGTTATGGCGGTCATTACACTCCGCTCTGCTGGAATCACGATCCGACTAAAGGAAGGTCAAGCATTAGGAGATTGAAATGACTATTGAAAAGTTTGTTTGCAGGAGCAAAATCTAAAGGATGTGGAAAAAGTCCTGGGTAAAGTAACAGTCATGAACTGGCAGGATATGTGGATCACTCTTAAGTAGTCCTTTACAGCCATAGCATGGACAGGGCTCCTGGTGTGGACAGGGCAGAATGCACCCAGGACACAGGGTCAGCAAAGGGCAGCATGCATCAGGGAACAGGGACATGAGACGGCAGCTTCCAAATACAACAGCATATAAAACTGCTTTGGAACGAATCAAAACAAGTAAATAATGGACAATAAATACACTGGAGCAACGCTGTTTGGCTGAGGCATGATGCACGGCAAAAGAGAACAAAACAGGATCAATGATTTTCTGTCTTCACAAAACAGACCTGCAGTTAGTGGGACTAATTTACTAGATATATATTTTCTGCTTCTTTCTCTAACCGGAAGGAATGACAAACCTAAAAATAAATTACTTCACAGTTTAAAACCCATAAAGAAACGCCTTTTCAAATAGAATCACTCCCCGTGTTCACCTCTGCATCTGAAAACATTTTCTCAAACAGTGGTTCCCAACCGGGGGTAATAGGACCCTTTGGGGTATTTGGCCTATCCACAGTGGGTACTTGAACACTCGTGGACTTTAAGATTAGGGTGTAATTCATTGGCAATCCATAGAGAGCAAAATGTATTTGGTGGTACAGTTACCAAAACAGTTTTGGAACCACTGTTCTAGAAGTTTCTGGCTTTCAGGTTCACATAATATTTCTACACAATTAAACATTCTTTTCCAACACCTCGTAATCCATTTTAACTCCACAGAAACAACCATGAAATGTGTGACCCAACACCACCACTAAACCTGTATGAAACGGGCATGTGAACAAACAGCCTTATTCTCAAAACGTGTTCCTTAATGTAAGGAAGTAGAAACGAGGCTTCTGTACACAAACGACGACACCGAGGCCGGTCTTCACACTTATTCACACAGGGCCAGGGTCAGGGAGCTTACAGTACACGCACCTCGGCTTTCTTCCAATCTGAGAGGAGAGAAGGCACAATGTTTCGAATCAAAAACGGCTTTGGATGCCACTGTGCTCCGCTCAGACCAGTCTTCTGAAAAGTGACCGGATTTGAATAAATTATTAAATAAATAAAACAAAAATTAGTAAAGTGTAGTATTCCCAGCTATAAAAGACACCTCCCTCTCCTCCCATTCCGACCCCCTCATCATTCTCCTCTCTGACGACCCACGAAGCGGTACAGCTTGTCACAGTTATCCAGTTTCAGCGACTCCGCCTTGGCCTTCAGCCTGTCGTCGCGGTACAGCTGTGCCAGGTTTGCCAGGTCTGACTCTGTGCAAAGGAACGAAGAAAAACAAGGTAATCAGCTCATAAAAGGAGTAACCTTGTATATATTGTGTATTTCGTGTCAATCAACTCGTCTCTGAGCTGGTGGGCCAAAATTCTTGAATGTGATACCCTCTGGACCTACTTTGCTGTTTCTCCTTCCAGCAGCTGTTCTGCAGGTGCTCGATGTAGTCACTCTCGATGGTCTTCTCCAGCTCGTCCAGGGACTCCCCGCGGTACTCCTTCTGGAAGCTCTTGTCCACGTAGTAGGGCACGCCCATGTTCTGGGTTTCCCTGGAGACCACCAGGCCCATAGCCCTGAAAGACAAAAACAAATATTTCAAATAAAATTCGGTCAGCTGGTCTTCACTGCAGGAAGACTTTCAGAAGATGATTCACATTTAAAGGCTACCAAGGAACTGGGGATGTGGTGGACTCACGGTTTATAGAACAGACTGTAGGGTGGGTTGGTGGCCATCAACTGGGTCACCACAGATATGAGAATCAGCACCAGCACTGGAAGAAGCTGGAGGAAGGCTGTAAAGGTGTTTTGCTGATGATGGAGAAAGCCACAGGAAAATGTTAGAACCCAGTTCAAATCACTGCATGTACCAGCATCTGAAGAGGCACTAGTCCACTACTCATATAGATCATGTTTGTGGGAATATCAACTGCAAATTTTCCAGCTGTTGCATTTCATTGGTCAACCTTTAACCTCTTTAACTGACCCTCTATGCTTTCATTTCAACTGCTTATTGCAGCATTGAACAGTGGGAAGTAACATATAATGACATCAACAGAATTATTTAAAAACACATTTAACCACTGACTGGACTCATGCGTACACTTACAGTGGCTGCTTGATATTGTGAAGCACATCGCTTATGTAAATGTAATGTTCATTCAATGTAGTGTTCCAATGAATCGTCCGTCATTAACTTAAATAGGGACGCCTGTAGAGCTGGTGGTTGATCAAACAGCTCCAGATCATCCATGACGGGGAAGTTCAGGGAGTCGTCTCCTTGTGCGAGCGGTGACTAACCTGAGTGCGGTTGTCGTCCACCTCCTCCTCACGCCTCTCATACGCACGACGCCGCCGGGGCTGGTAGAAGTTAGAGTAGGTGGCACCTCTGTTCGTGTAGACATGGATGTTACCTAGAGGAACAGATCAGACTTCTCTATATACATAATACATATTACAAGTTTGTACTGTGCTGGTGATGGTAAAGTACTTACTTTTCAGTGTATCGTAAACCAGTATGCAAGTATTGGGACATACTACCCAAATAGATATTGAAATCAAGCAATTGCTTTTCTGGCCAACCTTAAGCATTGTTCTACAGGTAATAACATTAGCAAGAAGCCACTATCTTATAAACAGTAGCAAGCTAGCTTTGGAGAAACATGTATACATTTGTGCGGCAACAGTTAGCCAAATCCATTTATCTATACATGAAGTACATTTGTTGTTGCCTTTGCCAACTCACTAGCAAGCTTTGCATTTTGATGCTACTTTTCATAAACTATGGAAAAACCTACCCTCTTTTCTTGTGCAAGGGGTTGTGGGAAATTTATCCCAAATAGCATGCACATTTAAAAAGTAGATCATCCGGGGGCGTTTGGCATACAATTCTTTTGCAAACTATGGTTTGGGACATAGTTTGCAATCTGGCACTATACAGTATGGATAGTATGCCATTAAAGACACACCCTTAAAGTGGAACCGACAGCATTTTAACTAAATGAAACTGTATTAGAATATGTTGAAATATACCTCCAGCAATAATATTGACCATTATAACATTTTCTGACATGCAATCACATCAATCTGGACTATATTTTACACAGATTTATTGTCTGTGTGCTTCAAATCTGGAAATAAAATGCTGTCGGTTCCACTTTAAACAACTACTAAACTAAGTGACACTAATCCAAAATTAAAGAAACATGAGTGACAATCACAGAACCCCTTTCAAAGACACACGTTACCTGTGGGAAACCTTCCTCCAAAGAAGATGTTGAAGAGTTCTTCAGGGGAGATGTCTGCCTCAAAGTCCCTGCTGAAGTTGCGGTAGTGTCCGTGGCGAGCGTGGGCGGAGGGCTGGGCAGTGTTCTCAGAGGGGACCTGTTCTCCGTACTGGTCGTACTGATGACGTTTCTCAGGGTTGCTCAGCACAGCATATGCATTGCCTATGGCTGCAGATATAACATGTAGCTATCAGATCTATGAATAATCATCACATGATGTTGTCTGGGTCAATGCACACAGCCTAACAGGTTGAGACTGTTCGCGCTGTCAATTCCACAAAATGCATTGGGACTAATTTGTCATGTTTTCAAGGCACAATGGAGGAGTGCTCATACAACCAGATGATTGGTGGCAGGTGGGTTCTCAATCAGGACAGGTCAATTACATTACCTTTGAATGCATCTGTGGCTCCAGGGGCACAGTTCTTGTCAGGGTGGAACCTCAGTGCCAACTTCCTGTACGCTTTTTTCAGATCTTCATCACTAGCATCTTTAGTAACACCGAGGATCTCATAGAAGTCCTTGCATTTCTTTATCCTGCATAGGTCAAACATTGGATGAACATCATTGGGCAGCCCAACCGTACATTGTGGATGTACACTTTATCTAAGTGGCCGTTACCACCTATTATAAATCAGGTTATATGCTTGACAATTCTCAACTTTGCAATGAAAGTGCTCTATAAATTAAAAATATTATTATTAATACTCACTTGTGTGTAAGCCTATTTGATAATGAAATATACTTTCAGGTATTTTCTTCCAGGCTTGATTTTCAATTCTTAAAATGTCAAACAAATACAATAGTCAAAGCGAAACTACTTTGGGTTACATTGGAAATGTTCTGGTTGAGAAAGATGCCCAGAAAAATTCTTGATATTGTGGAAAAATAACAAGGTTAAAAAGGAAATTCCCATCTCCAACAGAAAACACTGTTTACAAACTGCTCCAAACAGCTCGATTGTAGTCAAGCCTTTACATTTAACAGTTTCTTTTTTTATATGGTGATGGGTCATGTATTTCAAGACGTAAAATATTGCTGTTGTGTTTACATCAGCTGCTGTTACGGTCACAGTCAAATGTAGCCTTGTGAGCTAACATTACAAAGTTGCAGATGATAAGATAACTTTCTAGCTAGCATGAGAGTTCACTTAAAACCAAGAGTTCAACACACAGGGTGAATAGAGGAGCTGCAACAAAGTGCAGTACAAAAAAAAAAAGTGTTAAACGATGTATTTCAAGATTAAAAATAAAGCATCATCACAAGACCTAAAAGTAGATAAAGAGACCAGAATTAAACAAACGAGACCAAAATATGATACTTGGTCATTTATTCATTGAAGAAAATGTATGCAGAAATCTAGAAAATTCTAAAGTTCAAACTTTCAAGCACCACTTTAGAAATAAAAAATAAAGATATTCATCATTGTTCCCCTTTAACATAGAACAGCAAGTTTGGTTCACGGGATTTGTTTCTATGATAAGTAGTTCAGGTTTGACAAAGCTTGTAAAGTCACTAATGCAGTTTTCCAGAATACCCTTCTGGCATGGAATACTAACATATTATTTACAATCTCTTCTGATGAAACAGCAGCTGTCATTATTGCATCAAGTCAAAAGTGTTAACTAGCCAACACTAAAGCACAGTTGACGTTAACTGTGAATGTTTATTTAAAAATTTGTTATTATGCAAGTGTTTTATTTAACACATTTTTTTGGGATCTTTTACTTGTTCTTCCTGTATACAGTTGTGCTTAGAATTTTGCATACCCCTGGAGAATGTTATATGATGTACCATTTCCAAATAAAACATGATTGAGCAGGCAAAACAATTTGTTTATTTCTCATTCATATTTAACTGTAGGTCATAACAGAGTGGCAAAATCATAAAACAAAACATGGGGGAAAATAAAATAATGATATGACCCCTGTTCAAAAGTCTGCATACCCTCAGTTCTCTATACGGTGTATTGCCCCCTTAACAGCAATGACAGCGTGCAGTCCTTTGTGATAGTTGTCTATGAGGCCCCAAATTCTTGCAGGTGGTATAGCTGCCTATTTGTCTTGCCAAAATGCCTTCAGGTCATGCAACTTTGTTGGTTGTCTTGCTTGAACTGAACGTTTGAGATATCCCCAAAGTGGCGCAATGATATTAAAGTCAGGAGACTGTGATGGCCACTCCTTTTTCTACTGTAACATGGCCTTGTGCTTAGGGTCATTGTCATGCTGGAAGGTCCAAGGGTGAACCATGCAAAGTGTTCAAGCAGAAGAATGCAAATTGTCTGCTAGCATTATAACATGCTGCATGCTGCATTCATCTTGCCATACATTTTCACAAGGTTCCTCATGCCTTTAGGGCTCACCCTTCTTCCCAAAACATCAGTAAGCCACCACCAGGCTTCACAGTGGGGATAGTATTATTTTCACTATATGCCTTGTTGACCCCTCTCCAAAAAGAGCGCTTATGGTATTTACCATAAAGCTCTATTTTGGTCTCAACACTCGAATTTACTGTGTGCCAGAAGCTGAGGCGTGTCAAGGTGTTGTCAGGCATAATGTAACCAGGCTTTTTTGTGGCACTGGCACAGTAAAGTGGTTCTTTCTGGCAACTCGACCATGCAGCTCATTTTTCTTCAAGTATGGTTGTATTGTGCTCCTTGAAACAACCACACTGCCTTTCCAGAGCAGTCTGAATATCTCCCAAGGCTACCTGTGGGTTTTCTTCTGGTCGTTATGACGGAAATGTTTTTTGGTCTACCTGACCTAGGTTTGGAATCATCCACTTCTTAAGTGATTGAACAGTACTGACTGGCATTTGCATGACTTTGGATATCTTTTTATATCTATTTCCAAGTTAATGCAGTTCCATTACCTCATTACACAGGTCATTTGACATTTACTTTCTGCTCCTCATGGCTCAGTATCTAGCCTGCTCAGGGCATCCACATGGGAGCTACCAAACTCATTGACAATCTCTACACAGACACTATTTAAAATGTTACAGGTGTGGGAAATTAACCTTTAATTGCTATTTTAACCTTGTGTGTTTGTAACAAGGCCAAACATTCAAGGGTACGTAAACTTTTGATCAGGGTAAATTGGAGGATTTCTATTATCAGTATGGTTTACAAAAGAGCCAAACAACTGTGTTTATTAATGGCTTCATATGATCACTATCCTTACATAACAGTTAGATTTTTTGCGTAAACAGTCGTATTGTCAAAATCAATGCCGAAATTTTACAATTTCTGCCAGAGTATGCAAACTTACAACTGTAAATAAAGGTTAATAATAAAATGAAGGTACCTTAGAACACCCTGACGCTGATCCTCTGAGTAGGTCTTCTTCTCATCATTGGATCCTCTGCACGTTTCTTGTCCTCCATCAACATTGTTAGATCGAAAGCCGTGCTCTGGGGGTACGGTGGAATCCTCTGTAGCAGCAGAGCTCCCATTCCTTACTATGGCATCAATCAGCACTGAGAGAGAATCGAGAATTCAGGCAAGCAGCTACATATCCATAAAAGACATTGCCAGTCTGGGGGAGCCCAATTGTTGGTGTATTAACAGTACATTCACAGGCCACTTCATTAGATACTGGTTCAACTGCTCCTTTATGCGTATTATCTAAATCAGCCAATCCCCTGACAGCAAGTCATTGCGTTTACACATTTAGACTCGGTCAAGTTGATCTGCTGAAGTTCAAACCAAGCATCGGAATAGAAAGAAATTGATTTAAGTGACGTTCAACGTGGCATGGTTGTTGGTGCCAGACAGGCTGGTTTAAGTATTTCATAAAGTTCTGGGCCCGTATTTATCAAGCTTCTCAAAGTGCCATTTTAGTCTTAAGTGCTGAGAATTCACAAAATGTACTCCTACTCTCAAACTTAGTATAAAAGCAAGTTATCAAATTTCTTAAAGCTAAACATCACCCTTACTCTCCCAGTACAGTGGTTCTCAAACCTCTCCTCGGGGACCCCCAGCCGTCTCACAGTTTTGTTTTTGCCCTGAACTAGCTCACCTGATTCAAGCAGGTAAGGGCTTGATGATTAGTTAAGAAGTTGAATCAGGTGTGCTAGCTCTGGGATACAAATAATATATGACATGGCTGGGGGTCCCCCAGGAGAGGATTGAGAACCACTGAGATAAAGGATACCCTTTACACTCGTGGCTGCTCCTCCCGTTCCATATGCCACTGACAGAAGCCCAAATGTACTACAACAAGTAGACTATTTTGTAAGCTACTTATACACAATTGTTTCATATTTTATTAATAGAACACTGTATCCTAATATAATTAATAAGTAATTTTTTATTTTGTATCCCTTCACAGGGCACATCGTATCACACGAAGTATGGTGAAGAGGGGTTGGCCAGTGGAAGTGAAAATTTCACATTCTCCTCTCAGAAATTTGACTAATTCAAAAAGCGGTAGTGTTTCTTCTTTAGGAATCCATGGTGGCTATGATTACATCATAAACTATAGGCTATATATAGACAGCTCAGTTAACAGCACACTGGTTCGAAATATTTAATTTAAAAATAATGGAAAACGTGTTGGAATTTTTTCTTTAATTTACAATGTGTATTTCATAATGGATTCTCTTGATTATTCTTTGTCAAATGTGTGTTGAATGTCAACTCTGAGGAATGTCACCATTGAATGTGAATTTATCTGAGCATATTCTTAAACAAATACATCTATTCAGTGATTGGATGACGACATAGGCAAGGTCTAAAATCCTGTTTGAGGGACAGCAAAGTGCTGTGAATCAGCTCTAAGACTGACACTTAAGATTTAGTCCTACACCTCACTTAAAGTAGGACTGAGATGTTTGATAACTAAATTTTAAGAGCATTTTTACTATTAAGTCTTACCAGTGTTCTTATGAGTAATTCTGAGAGGGCTTGATAAATACGGGCCCTGATCTACAGGGATTTTCCCACACAAAAATATCTAGGGTTTACAGCGAATGGTCCCAAAGAGGAATTTTAGTGAACAGCAGTTCACCGAGCGAAAATGCCTTGTTGATGGCAGAGGTTTAGAGCAGAATGGCCACACTGGTTCAAGCTGATAGAAAGGCAACATTAACTCAATCACTCATTACAACCAAGGTATGCAGAAGAGCATCTCTGAATGCACATCAAGTACAACGGCAACTTGAAGCAGATGGGCTACAGCAGCAGAAGACCACAGGTTAGAACAGAAAACCAAGGCAACAATTTGCACGAAAACACCAATATTGGACAACAGCAGACTGGGAAAAAAAACTTTGCACGGTCTAATGAGTCTTGATTTCTGCTGCAACATTCAGATGGTAGGGTCAGATTTTGGGGTGAACAACAAAGCATGGATCCATCTTGCTTTATATCAATTGTTCAGGCAGGTGGTGCAATGGTGGGGGGATATTTTCTCAGCACACTTCAGGCCCCTGTGTTGTACCAATTGAGCATTGTGTAAATGCTACATGGTTGGTGTTGACCATGTCCATCCCTTATGACCAGAGAATACCAATCTTCTAATGGCTTCTTCCAGCAGCATAACATGCCATGTTACAAAGCTCACATCATCTCAAACTGGTTTCTTGAACATGTCAATGAGTTCACTGTACTGAAATGGCCTCCAGTCACCAGATCCAATCCAATCAAGCACCTTTGGGTTGTGGTGGAACATGAGATTCCAATTATGGATGTGCAGTAAATCTGCAGCAACTGCATGATGCACTCATGTCAATATGGACCAAAACCTCTAAGGAATATTTCCAGCACCTTGGTTAATTTCTGCCACGAAGAATGAAGGCAGCTTGATAACAAGTGTGTCCATCCCAGTACTTCAAGGTGTACCTAATGAAGTGGCTGGTGAGTGTATGAAAATAATCATTACTAGTTGGCCAGTCACAAATAGTGATGGGCGCTCGACACTCAAGTGTCGAAACTGTCTCGATGTTTTTCGACACTCACTGCATCGGAACAACGTATCGAGACGTGTTTCAAAAACACTGCTGGTCACATGACAAAGTGTCGTCGAAACACTTTGTCATGTGACATTGAACGATACCTGTGTCGCACTTGTCAAAAACACTGACGTATCGGGTATA
>JACXGM010010366.1:6533-26471 GCA_016801145.1 Umbra pygmaea | reverse complement strand
TAATCATTGGTATCTGACTGACCACACTACAACATCGTTTAATCATTGGTATCTGACTGACCACACTACAACATCGTTTAATCATTGGTATCTGACTGACCACACTACAACATTGTGTAATCATTGGTATCTGACTGACCAAACTACAACATTGTTTAGTCATTGGTATCTGACTGACCACACTACAACATCGTGTAATCATCGGTTTTCATCTCCAACTACTCAGTAAAACCAAATGCATGTGCTTCATGTTACCTGCCTTCCCCATGAACATTCTCAATCTAAATGGATCAAATGGAGTTAAAGTAGTGGGTCAATACATATAAGTATGTTGCTATTGGCATAGACTGTTAATTCATGTTCCAGACCCTGATCAAACACATTTAGTCAAAAGATCAAACACAGAATGTGTTTCTTCTTTAACAAACATCCTACACCTACAATTTAAATGTTAACCCTGTAAAAAAATGTAAAAGGTCCCTGCTAATTTAGTAGTTACCTTAAGAGATAAGATGTATTGTAGCTTGCTGCAATGCTATTTGTTTTGCTCTTCTTACACCCATTACTGTGTAATACACTCGGGGAAACTGGACCACGCTGACTTAAGTCTGCCCTCTGGTAAATACACCACACTGGTTAAAAGTCAATACTTCATTTGGCTGCTATTCCTTTCAGTCTTACGCCACCAATGGTTTTAAGGGGACCGTATTCCAGCACTTTAATATAATAATGAGAAAATTACTATGAGGTTAATCTGCAGATTATCAGATTTTAAATTTTATCCATGTCAGATGAACAATTTTGAAATTACAAAACGCTTTATTCATAGTCCCATTTTAGAGTCAAATTTGAAAACTGTACATTATGTACAATAATAATAATATTAAAAACAATATATTAGTCAAGCTTTGTACTTTTTTGCATTTGCTTTGAACCAGTGGATGCTGGGGAAACTCAATTGAGGAGGATGAGCTCATATTAATGGTTGAAATTAAGGAAATAGAATGGTCTCACACTGGGTTTAATATGTTTTCCTCCATTCCATTGACTCCAGTCCAGACATTTATTAGAGCCCATCCACCTCAATTAGGTTTTACCGGCCTCCATTGCTTGGTATGCAGTTAATAATTAAAGTCTATGACTCTTGGCATCTCCAGACACTGAATATCTTTATTTTGACTGGTTTGAGTGACAGCCCTCTATAGTTCCTGCTAGTTCTAGGGTTTTTCCTAACCACTAGCATTTAGCATCCAGGAGTTGTTTTGCCTTCAAGTCAATGTGCAAAAGACCCATATACCATCCCTCAATATTACATGTCAGTACACACTTATGTGAGTGTTAATAACTACACATCCTTACCATAGAAACACACACACAACACACACACACACAAATGGGCACAAGTAACTGCATAGCCTCGCCCAATGAAGTTGCTCAAATTCTGGGAATAACAAAGCAGAGTTACTGATACAACAATGATTGTGACAAACAAAAGACGACACAGTCATGTAATGCAAAATAATATAATTAGGCAGGACGCATGAAGCAATTTAAAACACTACATATAATGGACTACAAAGGCCAACAAGAGAAATAATATAGGATAATAGAGTTTTAATGGGGTTGACATGCTAACAAAACAAGACCTGCATTTAACAGTCGCTGAAGCCTGAAGATGATGACAGAATGACTGGCAATGGGATGGACCCGAGCATGACGCCATGCTATAGTTAACACAGTCATTTAGTAACACATTGCAGAGACCTTTCCTCTCTGTTTTTTATGTAATTTTCCTCAAGGTACAATTATTAATTTGAAAAGAAAATAATGTGAAGAAAATAAATTATATGACTTCTGATCAATTCTGATGAATTTGCATCGAAGGATCCTTATTTGACCTGGAAGAATGACCAACTTTCGCAGTAAAGCGAGCTGTATGTAGTGTCAGAATTATTTGCAAGCTGTTCATACAGTACATGGGCTATGGCCTCATGGTAGCTTGTGATCAACCTGTTTGATTCTTCCGTCAATGACCCCCCTTTCCAATTCTACTGACACAATTAGAGGTCTAACTTTTACTGGTTTACTCTGTTCACTCATGTCCTCCTTAAAAAAGTGAATCCGTTCATTTTAAGCTTGTGAGTGGGTTGACCCACAGATACTTGTCTAAATGTTCTCATGTGACTTAAGTGGTTCTCACGTGACTTGAGTGGTTCTCATGTGACTTGAGTGGTTCTCACGTGACTTGAGTGGTTCTCACGTGACTTGAGTGGTTCTCACGTGACTTGAGTGGTGCTCACGTGACTTGAGTGGTTCTCACGTGACTTGAGTGGTTCTCACGTGACTTGAGTGGTTCTCATGTAACTTAGACCTCCAGGTACCTGGCCCCTCTCCCATTTTGATTCAAGCCACTAGGCTTCTCTATCCAGAAGATGATGAATAATGACGCAATCCTGAGGAATAGGACTTGTAGAGGACACAACTGGCTCCTATTCTGTGAGGAACCTGCTGCTGGCCAAAGCTGCAAAGGCATCAACCACATGAGGCCACATGGAGAGCAAGAGGAACACCTCTGCGTGGCGTAGTAGTCTAAGGGTCATGATTAGGGATGTCACGAGAACCGATACTACCGAAACCTTCTGGTTCTAAAATGACAAAACACAGACAATGGCTATTATTTGAAGCACTGTAGGCACCGTTAGCAGAGATGCCAGTTAGCAATAGCTAACATTGTCAGGGGAGGATAACTTAAATTAGCAGGTAAAATTAAAAGCTAATGGAAAAAGGCTTCGCCTTCAGTTGCGAAAATTTGCTAGCTAGGTCTGCTTTGTCGGCAGAGGATAATATCGTTTTTTCATTTTCACACTTGAAATGGGTGCACCGTTCCCGAAGGTTCTGCAATACCGAGTCAATGCGTGGAGCGGATGGAGCAAGCCCCGTTTCCGACTCCCTGTTCAAAAAATCAATTTAATATATATTGTTCCCCCGATGGGTAACGTATCAGATATTAAACTGATAAGGACATTAGATTCAAAGCTTTTATTATCCAATTCAATACAGCCATATGGGACCATTGCCCAACACAATACACACAATAATTTGCGACTTACCCAAGACCGTGCTGACATGTGAGTTTTCCTCTCTAAAAACCTTGAACTAGCCAAGAAAAGTTGCGCAATGCTGTGAAAAAAAAACGTGTTTATCTTGTTAGCTGAATGGCTGCACTGCTATATCCACTGTTTTGTTTTGCACTGTTGTTGTTTTTGCACAGAAGCATACCTTTTGAAAAGATGTCTGGAATGTGTCTGTGGACACAAGTTGTTACACTATGAGCACTAATTGCACTTTATTATGTTGTTCTATGCTATATTGCATGTTTTTATGTCTTGTTATGACATTGTGATTGTTTTCAAGTATTTTAACAAAGAAGTTCATGTTTCAAGTTCAAGTACATGGAATCTTAGAAAATTATTTTTTTACCGTGGTATCAAAATCGGCATTGAGAATCGTGTTATTTTACTGGTATTGGCACCGACTATGGAATACACCCTTCTGCACATGTTCATACAATATTACTATATAATTACATTTTCCATAGCTTCAAAATAATAAACAAAACAGAACATGGCATGTGAAAAAGATGTCTGTCATTTAATACTTTTTGCAGATAAAATTGTTTCCATGAGTTTTTCTTTTCTTGATTATGGATTTCTTCCAA
The DNA here is from genome assembly GCA_016801145.1 of Umbra pygmaea. Lineage (NCBI taxonomy): Eukaryota > Metazoa > Chordata > Actinopteri > Esociformes > Umbridae > Umbra > Umbra pygmaea. Next base: position 22,753 of record JACXGM010010366.1, on the reverse strand, counting down.
TGTTCCTTGAAGAACCATTCCAGCACAGAACATATCTTGGGTCTTGCATTCACTGCATGTTTGAGATCTTCCTACATATTTTCAATCAATCAATCACATTTAAGGCTGAGGCCTGAGATGGCAATTCCATAACCTTTGCCCTTCATTTGCTAAATGATTTAGAGCTTTGAGATCAATCTAGCTGAAATATCCAACCTTTTTTCGGCTTTTATGTGGCGAGTGACTTTTGGACATTATCTTGTAGGATTTTCTGATATTTACATTCTTCCTTCCACACTCACAATATTACAATGTTACTTTTACTGGCTGCCACACAACCCAATAGCATAACAGAGCCATCCCAGTGCTTAAAGGGAAACAATGACTTTCAATGTCTTTCACAAAGCTGTCACGCATCCATGTGGACAGAGCCATATAACCTTATGCCGTAGCACTGGTGCTAGCTCGACCCTGCTCTCCCTGAGTGAGAGAGCTGACTGAAAAAACTGTCAAATTATTACTTAAAGCCTTTTACGAACGTAGAAAATTAATTTTATTTTCCGTGACTGTTCTCCTTTAATGTGCCTGTTTTAAATGTTTAAGGGGAAGGTTATAATTGATAGTTACTCTTTCAAATCCAAGCATGCATCTCACAAAGAGGTATTCATTAAGGTGAAAACTATCTATATAAAACAAATGAAAGTATTTTTATAGCTTCCAAACTATTTTTCACATTAAGTAAAGTAGGAGTGCCACAAAAAAGCTGAATAGTAGCTTCAATGAATCAGCAGAGTCATTGTGTAGTGTGTATATAAATTATGTGAACAATAAGGCTGAGTGCTGATGGTAAAATAATGTTAAAACAATAGAGGTAGTTATGAAAATACCAATCCTTTTCAGTTGGTGTAAGGTGACCTGACCAGTCGATACCACGACAACCAGTCTGAATGTCTGAGGCAACCAGACAACAAAGGCCATGAGACGCCACTCACCTTCGGCCACTTAGAGGACAAAAAACAGTGTACTGGCTAAACATTTTATTTTATAGCACAAAGTTTACAGTACAAACACACTATGAGCAAATTAATTGCACCTTGCACAGTATCAATTTGTTGTGTAACTATTTACATGAACAGGCCTGTATATACACAATGGTCAATATAAAAGGAATGTGTATATATATATTTCTTATATTTAATATTTTCAGTAACACAACAAGTTGATACTGTGCCTGGTGCAATTGAATTGTGCATAGTGTGTTTGTACTGTACACTTTTTGCTATAAAAAGTGTACAGTAAACTAATGTAAGACAGTACAGCGTCTGTATATTCATCCAGACTGTTAGTGGCAAAACTGAAAATGTCCCAATCCAGACACACACACAGAGCCTCTGTTGCTTCGTTGCTCCAGATCTTTGACCGCCGCACAACAGCCTTTGCTAGTTTTAGTTTTTGCCTGTATGTGGGTATGAGGTGGACCCTGAAATTGTCTGAGAGGCTCAAAGCAGTGAGGGGAATGGTGTTATATGCATTGTCGATTGAAGTGTATCAGTGATCCAGAGTTTTTTCCACGATGTGTAAAAGAATTATATATATATATATATATTTCTTTTTTCACCGTTACTTTCTACTGCATCGCTGGAGCTATGGCATAACATTTAAATGGTACATGCAATTACATCTGCGTTTGTGAGAAAATAATAAAATAAACACATTTTAAAGGTAAGAATAGGACTTAGACAAACCGCTTTAACTGACGATTAAGCAAACAGTTGTTCTAACCAATGGGTTTTGACTGACTAGCCAGATAATATTCATTATTACCTATGCCAGGCAGTATAGCTAAAGGCATGCTAGAAACTGTCAAAATGAAACTGGCCTCGGGTCCAAACAAGCCCAGCCTGCCTGCGTCGTGGCATCTTGCCCAAAACTAGTAGGATGTGCAGGATAGCCAGGTTCAGGTGAAACTAGAATCAGATGAGTTACTTAACACACACCCGTGACCCCAACCGAAAAGCCTTCAGGAAAAGATCCTCCACACATTCCATCAGACACAGACATCTCTCTCCCATGGTACACTCTAGAGAGTGACTGGTTGTGAAACTAAAGTCTATGCTCCTGGTTAAAATGTGAAGCAATTCTCAATCCAGAGACAAACCATGACCTTTGATCCCAGCCTCCAGGTTTCACAAGCATGGATTTTCACCATCATATGACCTCCACACACACCAACAAACAATTAGCTAAACCTCAATTGCCTTTCTCCTCTGCATTTGGGATAGTATAACAGCTTCCCGGCACTGTAAAGTAAGACCGCCCTTCGTTTTCTGTTGAAAAACCCACAACAATTGCCATTGTAAAACTATTGTTGTCCCTCTATTCTTCTTTTACACCAGGATTATGACATAGTTTTGGAAAAAAGGTTCCTATTTCACCACTCTGTTCCCACCGGCCCTTAGAGGGGGGTAACATGACAAGAGCAACATAATTTGGAGGGGGTCGTATATCTGTGAAACCCAGGATGGTGACAAAGGAAAGGGTACTCAAGACGACCGGGAGTGAACACTGGCAATGGTGTGAGACAACAGACCAGGAAACTGAGATTATTGTATTATACCTTGGTCTGTTGGAGTGTTTTTTTGCTTTGTGTCCATCTTCTTTTCTTTCTTCTCTCTAGTAAAGTTGATAGGGCATGTAGTGAATAATGCAGAGGTTGTTAGCAACATTTACACTAACACACCCACACAAGATGGCTTAGCGGCAGACTTGTGGTCAGAAGGTTGCTGGTTCAACTGTCCTTAAGCAAGGCACTTAACCCTAAATTACTCCAGGGGGAATGTCCCTGTACTGACTGTACATTGCTCTGGATAACAGCGTCTGCTAAATGACTGATGTGTAAATTATTGAGATTCCAGTCAACAGACTAACAGGCCAATTAATATTTTGAGTATTTACAATAAAATCTAAGACACAATTTGGAATAATTGATTGTACTAACCTGACTTCAGAAAGAAACCTGACTTCAGTAAAAAGTTGTATTTGTCATTGGACAGTAAAACACAAGCCGTGGCCCATTCAAAGAAATGCTTACTGGTACTTGTTGCTTCAACAAAATAATAAGAGTAAATCAATACATAATGACATGAGGACATGATACTAATGTAAAGTTAAGTTTAGAAACATAGATTTGCAAACCAGTATTTGCAGTGTTTACCAGTATATGAAGCAAAAATTACAAAAATATATAAAGGTGTGTGTCAAGAATGTGTTTGTGCTCAGTGATTCTTGGATAAGTGTTGAGCAATCTAACGCCTTGCAAACAGAAGCTGTCTCTTGTTGGTACAGTGCCTTGCGAAAGTATTCGGCGCCCTTGAACTTTCAACCTTTTGCCACATTTCAGGCTTCAAACATAAAGATATGAAACTGTAATTTTTTGTGAAGAACAATAAGTGGGACACAATTATGAAATGGAACAAAATTTATTGGATATTTCAAACTTTTTTTAACAAATAAAAAACTGACAAATAGAGCGAGCAAAATTATTCGGCCCCTTTACTTTGAGTGCAGCAAACTCTCTCCAGAAGTTCAGTGAGGATCTTTAAATGATCCAATAATGACCTAAATGACTATTGACGATAGATAGAATCCACCTGTGTGTAATTAAGTCTCCGTATAAATGCACCTGCTCTGTGATAGTCTCAGAGGTCCGTTGAAAGCACGGAGAGCATCATGAAGAACAAGGAACACACCAGGCAGCTCCAAGATACTGTTGTGGAGAACTTTAAAGCCGGATTTGGATACAGAAAGATTTCCCAAGCTTTAAACATCCCAAGGAGCACTGTGCAAGCGATAATATTGAAATGGACGGAGAATCAGACCACTGCCAATCTACCAAGACCTGGCCGTCCCTCTAAACTTTCAGCTCATACAAGGAGTAGACTGATCAGAGATGCAGCCAAGAGGCCCATGATCACTCTGGATGAACTGTAGAGATCTACAGCTGAGGTGGGCGAGACTGTCCATAGGACTGTCGTATACTGCACAAATTTGGCCTTTATGGAAGAGTGCCAAGAAGAAAGCCATTTCTGAAAGATTTCCATAAAAAGTGTTGTTTAAAGTTTGCCACAAGCCACCTGGGAGACACACCAAACATGTGGAAGAAGGTGCTCTGGTCAGATGAAACCAAAATCGATGTTTGGCGTAAAAGCAACACAGCTCATCACCCTGAACACACCATCCCCACTGTCAAACATGGTGGTGGCAGCATCATGGTTTGGGCCTGCTTTTCTTCAGCAGGGACAGGGAAGATGGCTAAAATTGATGGTAAGATGGATGGAGCCAAATACAGGACCATTCTGGAAGCAAACCTGATGGAGTCTGCAAAAGACCTGAGACTGGGACGGAGATTTGTCTTCCAACAAGACAATGATCCAAAACATCAAGCAAAATCTACAATGGAATGGTTCACAAATAAACATATCCAGGTGTTAGAATGGCCAAGTCAAAGTCCAGACCTTAATCTGTGGAAAGAACTGAAAACTGCTGTTCACAATTGCTTTCCATCCAACCTCACTAAGCTCAAGCTTTTTTGCAAGGAGGAATGGGCAAAAATGTCAGTCTCTCGATGTGCAAAACTGATAGAGACATACCCCAAGCGACTTACAGCTGTAATCACAGCAAAAGGTGGCGCTACAAAGTATTAACTAAAGGGGGCTGAATAATTTTGCATGCCCAATATTTCAGTTCTTTATTTGTTAAAAAAGTTTGAAATATCCAATAAATTTCGTTCCACTTCATGATTGTGTCCCACTTGTGGTTGATTCTTCCCAAAATTACAGTTTCATATCTTTATGTTTGAAGCCTGAAATGTGGCAAAATGTTGAAAAGTTCAAGGGGGCCGAATACTTTCGCAAGGCACTGTATGTGACCTAATGATCCAAAACACAATAAAAACTGAACAGTGTATTTCTATGGAATGAGTGGTTGTTGATGATGTTGCAGGCCTTCACCAGGTACCACTTTAGATGCATGTCCTGGATGAGTAGGAGCATGGTTCCGCTAATGTTATTGCCATTTCACCTATGCGCTGGAGGGCCGTGCTGTCAAATGCAGCACATTTCACATACCAGGGTGTGTGCAGCCAGCCAATCAAGATGCTCCTGTAATGGCAGTGTCAAACGTCTGTAGTAATATACGGTTGTGCCTTCTTGACAGAAGAGATGTTGTTGACAGTCGGCAACAAGTTGATGCTCGTGCTTCCTAAATTCAACAATCATTGCCTTGATATTGTTGAGGTAGAAATTTTTGGGTAACACTTTATTTTGAGAGTCCAAAAAGTGTATCTGTAGATGCTCTACAAATTACTTGCAGGCTATCAACAACATTTTAACAAACTATCTACATAACCTAACCCTAATCCTAACCTTAACCCTTCCCCTAATGTTAACCCTAACCTTAACCATTACCCTAAAACATATTCTAAACTTACCCCTACCCTTAAACTAAACAATTAATTACTTATCAACAGATAGTTTGTTGACAGTTTGTTGGTAGTCATATCATCAACAAACTATCTGTAGAGCACCTACAGATGGAATTTCGGACTCTCCAAATAAAGTGTAACCAATTGTTGTCCAGGAATCTCATTGGGAATTGCTTACATCCCTGTAAGATGATTCAACGGGGGTGAAGACAGGGTACAGATGTCGTTGACGATGGCCACCAGCCAGGTGGAACAAACTCTGGGGATGTGACCAGGGATGGCACCTTTGTGAGTAGAAACAGTAAAAAACAAATCATTAGTCTCCATTTAGTTCACAAAGCTTGTTCTCCAGTGATTGCTTGCTTACCAAAATCGGAGGAGGCAGCATAGCTTGTCCTTTAAGCCTCACCTGGAGACCTCTGAGTCTCCAACAGGTAAGATAGCAAGAAATCTAATCAAATTTGTGTTGAGGGACCGCATGTGTTGACCTATGTCTCATAGGCTGAGAGACACATGTGTATATAATACTGTATATGCTGATTCTCTCATCTCCTCATCTTCAACCACTGATCCGGTGTCAGGTCGCAGAGGCAGCAGCTCTAGCAGGAGACCCCAAACTTCCCTTTCCCTAGCCCCATTAACCTGTTAAGGCTCATCCCCTAATTGTCATATTCTGCCTAAAAACAACACCCAGAATGTGCCTCTTGTTACACTGGACCTGAAGCAGGTACATTCATACGGTTGATATTTTTTAAGAGCAAAGACTTTAAATTTTTTGCATATGTAATCAGTAGCGTAGCCAGAAAAAAATATTTGGGTTTGCATCTAAAAAACTTGGTGTGCCACATCAATTCATTAAATCAACCCAGGATTTCCCAATTTAATGACAAGGGCGTTTACATAAAAGGGGCGGTGTGTGCATTATAGGACCAATCGCAGAAACGGACAAGTCTATGAGAGCCATATATTTCGCTCAACTGTAGTAAATTATAATTTTAGATAAATTTGAAGAGCATAAAAAATATAATCCAGGCATAGAGCAAGAAGGAAAGCTGGGGGAAAAAATGCCACCCATGTATTTATAAGTGCCTCAGGCTCCTCCATATCACTGACTATAATTACAATTGTGTATTCCATTAAACCAGTGTTGCTTCATGCCAGGCCCGGCGGGAGAATTATCTCCGCAAGGGGGCCCCGAAAATTACTAAGGGGGCACACATATTTCAGCTCGGTAATAATACAATGAATAATGTTGATAGTATGTAGTGGAGTGGACAGTGATCATTTGTAGCTTGGCTACACACGGCTGTCTTGCCATAATAAAACATGTTAGACTGCTTTACAACTTTGACTATTAATACCAGTTTAAAAAAATACATTTTGAAAACGCTGCTACTGCTGCAGCAGCTAGCTACATCTTCTGCGAAGAAAAGTTTAGAATTTCCATATAGCTCACATCACTACAGTTCCTAATATCGCTCAAAATCTACCCACCTTCATCAATGTATTGCAAAAAGCAGTTATTCTACTATAACAACATCAACAAATAATATAAACGAAAAATGTCAAATGTCGTCACACCACATCACCTCAATCACGCAATAGACAATCAAAAGCAATGAAGAAAATAACGTATTGCCAAGCTATTTTCCAACATTTACAAAAGCTTGCAAATTACACAATAATTCAAAACTGACAATGCTGATATTTCTTGCCGGATTCAGAAAAGTTTGTCAGGCACACGCACCTGCAAGGCTGTATAGGCGGCAAGACAGTTTTACTCTGCTGCAGCTACGTCGAGTGGCATCGGCGGTCGAATGTCTCGGTGTTACCGGCAATGTTGGCAAGGCAGCTTCTGTGGCTGGCGTTTCCATTTACATGCCACTTTGAGTTGAGGATGTTCAAAACCACTTTCTAACAACCATAATTGAGCTGTGAAACTTCTTTCTGGTGGAAACAATCTACTACTAGGCTACATTTGAAAGTAATCATCCATTTCAAATTGAGCCCGCCTTTCTACTGTGTGAAGCCCAATCAACGCATGATTTTTACCAATGTGTGACTTTTTATTGTTAACCTGCTGGTTTTGATTCCTGTGTAGCGGCACAGCGTAATAATCAACGCAACAAATCGCAGCTAGGCCTGACTGTGGAGGGATTTGTAGGACACATACTGGAATCAAAACTGAGGGGGCACAATATTCGAACTGAGCGGGCATTGCTCCCTTTTGCCCCCTCGTGCCGCCGGGCCTGCTTCATGCTGATGGCGTATAACAACTGTATTTATTGTATTCTTTCATTTCCAACCCTGACAGTGTTAAACAGTCATGGGAGCAAATAAAAAATGTACAGGGTGTGTAAATTAATCGTTACAATACTTGGTTGTTTAACAAGTTCTGTAGGAAATAGGAATAGTAAATGTATGTTCTCAATATATGGTCTCTACAGAGAAAGGGGATACATTGATGTTGATCCGTATCATACAGACCATACATTAAAGTACCTTTCACAAACAAACGCAACACTATGCATGAAGTCTGTACCTGTAAGCGCACAACTTTGATGTATCGCACTGCACTGGCACATACGGATCAAGATTACCTGCTGAATGTGTTGGTCTATTACGCCCGTTTCAGTCTACTACACTGCTAGCCTCCCGTGATATTCGCTGGGGTCACATTGGCAGCTATTTTTGCGCATACACTTAAATGTGTAGGCGTGGATCTAGATGTTGTTTTTTAACGAAAAAAATAAGAATTTATTTAAAATGAACAAAAATTATAATTAGACCATAATAGACTAGGTTTGCCAAGGCTATAACAAAAAGTGGATTATGCATCTGATTTCTGGGTGTGCCAGCTGCCTCTTTGGGTGGCACAAGCACACCCTGGCACACCCGTGCCTACGCCACTGTATGTCATATTTTAAAAATTGAAAGAAAATGCATAATATTTTTTATTTTTCTACATCCTCTTTGAAAGACAACTACACAGTCATATATTGAGATAGTGTCCTGAAAAACACTTCATATCATGCCCCATAGGGGATGACAACATAGGTCTAAAATTATAGAATGTCAGAGTGAACAGCCAATCAGCTATTTCATTATTTGAAAAAGTATATTTCCACAAAAAATGTAACGTGATGATGTTTTACAGATCAACATTAGTTTTTTATCGACTATCTCTGGTGTCGTAATGTTGAAACTGGTGATCTTGCTCATTTTTTATATTACTGTTTCATAAGGATTCCGAATATGATAGAATCGGAGAGGGTAGCAGTACGCTTTAAATGCGTCTTTGTTTCGGAAGCATGTCCCATGATTTATGAACAACGTGCCCATGGTTAGTTTCAGAATAGATGCTTGTACATGGACGGTAATGAAATAGTCATTTCCACATAACAAGATGGATTTTACCTGGGAAAACCATGGTCTATACTATTACCGGGACACTTTGATGACAAAAAAGAAAGATTCTCCACTGTAAGTACTATTTCTTTTGTAAATGATATTATTTCCTCAGTGGTTTGCTATATTACTAAGTAGCTGCTAGCAGACTAATGGCTGTGTTCACCAGGGACGTAGCTCACATTATGCCGTGTTATGTTATGGTCGTTAGCTATTGGAAAAGGAGACATGCTAGATTTTTAAGTTTTTCGAGCTTTGTAAAGATATAACACATATGTATACATCAGCCGCAGTCGGTGGATCTTAATTGGGGAGGACGGGCTCATATTACGCTCGGAACCGGAGTGAATGGAATGGTGCGCAACGAACAAAACCAATTGTTTTTTTGATTTGCACACATTCCATTCACTCCGGTTCTGAGCGTAATACGAGCCCGTCCTCCCCAATTAAGATCCACCGACCGCGGCTGGTATACATACCCTAAAACATTTTATTTGAGGTGCAAAAACGGCCAGCTGAGTTTACAAGCTAATAGCTTTTGTTACTGGCTACGTACGTCACATTGTGACTAATAATTATCTTGATGCCTTAGCTTTTATAAAACGGAGACATTTGCTTAGTTCCTGAGTTTTTAATCTTTCTAAATATATGACATGTATATATAATATAAACATCACATTTATGAGCTTCGATTGTAATGCACATTGTATTTTCTATGAGGTCGAAAAAAGAACGTCATTGTTTTTTTAGGCACATAGCTCACATTATGCCATGTTATGTTATGGTTGTTATAGCTATTGTAAAACTGAGAGATTTGCTAGATTCCTGAGATTTTAAGCTTTGTAAAGATATGGGACATGTATATATTACCTAAAAACTTGACTTGTGTAGTGTGATTCTCTTTTTAATAGCCTGCCGGCAGGATACTGAGCCCTCAGAGGTTATCTAGCTCTGACTTGGGGATTCCGAGGCATTTCCAGGCCAGTGTGGAGATTTCTATGCGAAGCAGCAGTGGCTCTACTCTTCATGGTTCTTCATGGATGACTGAGCTTAGCACTCTATCCCTAAGAGAGACGCCAGCCATCTTCCTGAGAAAACCCATTTCGGTCCCTTGTACATGCGATCTCGTTCTTTCGGTCATGACCTAGCCTTCATGACCGCCAAAGCCCCACCGGGAAAGAATCTGACTTACTGCCAAGAACCCGGACACAGCTCTCGCTTTGAGCATACAGAGATTGGATGGCCCTGAGAAGAGACCCCCTCACCCCATACTCCTGCAGCACCTCCCACAGTATCTCCAAGGGTACCTGATCATATGCCTTCTCCAGATCCACATAACACATTTAGACTGGATGGGCATACTCCCAGGCCCCCTCCAGGATCCTTGCAAGAGTAAAGAGCTGGTCCATTGTTCCACGGCCAGGACGAATTCCGCATTGTTCCTCTTCAATCTGAGGTTCGACTATTGGCCGAACCCTCCTTTCCAGCACCTTGAAGTAGACTTTACCAGGGAGGCTGAGAAGTGTGATACCCCTTTAATTGGCACACACCCTCTGGTCCCCGTTTTTAAACAGGGGAACCAACACCCCGGTCTGCCACGCCTTTGGCACTGTCCCAGACCCCATGCAATGTTAAAGAGACGTGTCAACCAAGACAGCCCCTCACCACCCAAAGCTTTCAGAATTTCTGGACGAATCTCATCAGTCCCTGGGGCTTTGCCACTGTGGAGTTGTTTGACTACCTCAGTGACCTCTGCCAGGGAAATTGACAATGACCCTCTATCAGCCTCTAGCTCTGCCTCTTTAATAGAGAACATACAAGTCGGATTCAGGAGTTCCTAAAAAAATGCTCTTTCCACTGCCCGATTACCTCCCCAGTTGAGGCCAACAGTGTCCGATCCTTACTGTACACAGCTTGGATGGTTCCCCATTTCCCCCTTCTGAGGTGCTGAACCGTTTTCCAGAAGCACCTTGGTGCCAACCGAAAGTCCTTCTCCAAAGACAGAGGCAGCAGCCTTTCGGGCACATCGGTACCCTGCAACCAGTGGTGGGCCGTCAGGGCCTGCAAGGCCTTCTCTGCAGGCCCAAAGATAATCAGAATCAGAAATGTATTTTTGCACTTCTTTAATATATGTTTTCATTAACACTATATATATTTTACAAAGTTCATTTAATTAGTCTATATGGTGATTTCATTGCTACAGTACGTTCTTTTCAGTTGCCTTGCTTTTAGCGCAGCTCATATAAATGAAAGCTTTTATCCAAAAAGTTAGCCATTCAAATAAGAACTAGCTTAGCTCTCCCGCTTAGCTCTCCCGACCGTCTCTGATTTCTTCGAATTTTCGATTTTTTACTTTTGGCAGAATGACAGATGGAGGTGAAGAAGTAGCTTTGGTGGCGAATATAGGACTGGGCAGGATCGACTTTCTGCACTGGGCAATATGTTTTATTGGAACTTAATGCAAAGATGTGCTGTACAACTGCATCATAGATGTCTTTTTAAAAGAGAAAGGAGGACGGACTTCGTTTTTCAAATAATGAGCAGGTTTGGTGAGTTTGATGGATTTTTATATATTTTTACTAGCAGGGCCTTAACTAGGGATGGACCGATACCGATACCAGTACATTTAAGTACAGGAACGAATGAAGGATACAATTCGGTGCATAATGTAACTGTAGGAAACGGCATGAGGAACGCCCCAGACCTAGCTTCTGAAAGCCACCTTTAGTGAGGAAAGACAAATGCTGGTAGTTTGCAAAACTTCTGGGTAAAGAAAATAGTGTTATTTCTGAGTTCTGACATACTACTGTTAAGAAATATAAGTTAAAGGAAATGTTGCCTATTTATATTTTGTTCAATAGATTACAGTGATAGTACAGCTAATTGTGTACCAATTATAATAAAACAATAAAATACCATAACAGAACAATATGATTAGGTAATTATCCCTTTTTTGGAGAAAGCCACTTCAAACAGACATTCTCATCTTACACATAACTTCTGCAATGCTTAGTTAGGGAAAATTCGAACACAAACTTCTATTGCGTTTGTGTTTACAATTGTGTTTAGATTCTCTCACTTAATTAGGGAAGGAGACGTAAACCATTGACATCTAATAAATATTACACATTCTTGACCTGCAATGCAAATGATGTTCTTCTGGATATGTAGGAATATTTACTTTTCTATATTCGAATTGGCTGATCAACATCTAAGAAATAGCAGATTTTAGCTTGATAAATGTGACATTTTGCATAGTTCTTAGTTCTAAAAAGTACTCCTATCGGTACTTGTATCAGCAAGTACCCAAAATGAAATACTCTGTACTTGTACTCATTCCATAAAAAGTGGTATCAGCCCATCCCTAGCCTTAAAGGCTTAGTGCATGTACTGTATTTGTATTCAAGCAGGGGGAGATAAACAGACACAATTTATTCTGGCGCCAGGCCTGTTAATACTTGTTATTAATACTGCTTGCTTGTTTTAGATCACTACTGGTGTGAAGCATGTTCAGATCGTAAGGGTTATGGTTCAGATTCAGTGGTCTTAGTGGGCTGTGCTTTTGAGTGTGCGTGGTAAACCTGGATGTGCGTTTAATCCGCAGCTTGTCTGCAATTTCTGGGGAAGTCTGTTGATTCCTGATTGTTCCTTCTGGCATTTTTGCATGTTTTTTAATTGTTGTGACTGGGTGTTGTGAGTTAGTTCTTGTTTAATTGGTTAGGACATTGATTTTGGCTATCCGATGGCTACAGTATGTGTAATGCGACATCCTGTCATAGTGCATAGTGTTACATTCTTATGGTTTCAGTCGTGTCGGGTCAATTAGTGTATTGTAAGTCTCATAGGTGTTGAGCCTCGTGTTAAATAACCTTTATCGAGTGGAATACACTTATCTTCACTATGAATATGGGGTGCATTATATGCCGAATGACAATAACCTATAGCCCTAGAATGTCATTGTGAGGTTATTATAATGAGTTTTAATTTCGAGAAGATAGTGAAGGCCTAGGTGTAAAATGCACGGCCCGCCACTGCCTGCAACCGCCTTCGGAGTCCTCTGGGATAACATATTCATGAAGGACTCATTCTTCAGTCGGACAGCTTCCCTGACCACCAGTGTCCACCACGGTGTTTAAGGGTTACCGCCCCTTGAGGCAGCTAAGACCTTGAGACCACAGCCTACCATCACAGCTTTAGCAATGGAAGCTTTGAACATTGCCCACTCAGGTTCAATGCCCCCAACCTCCACAGGGATGCCAGAAAAACTCTGCCAGAGGTGTGTGTTGAAGATCTCTCAGACAGGGGCCTCCTCCAGAAGTTCCCAGTTCATCCGCACAACACAATTTGGCTTACCAGGTCTGTCCAGATTCTTCCCCCAGCCTCTGATCCACTCGCCACCAGATGGTGATCAATTGACAACTCTGCCCCTCTCTTCACCTGAGTGTCCGAAACATATGGCCTCAGATCAGAAGATATGATCAAAAAATCGATCATTGACCTTCAGCCTAGGATGCTCTGATATCACGTACCCTTATGAGCATCCTTATGTTCGAACATAGTGTTTGTTATAGACAACCCATGACTATCACAGAAGTCCAACAACAAACGACCACTTGGGTTTAGATCAGGGAGGCTGTAATTCCTAATCACGCCTCTCCATGTGTCTCCATAGTTGCCCATATGGGCATTGAAGTCTCCCAGCAGAATCCTCTACTGGAGTCCTCTACTGGAGCCCCGTGCAGGACTACATTCAGGGTCTCCAAGAAGCCTGAATACTCCAAGCTGCTGTTCAGTGCATATACACAAACAACAGTCAGAGTCCCCCCCCCCCAAAGGAGGCAACCCTCTTGTCCACTGGGGTAAGCTCCAACACAGCGGCCCTTAACTTTGGGGCAACACATTGTAGAAGGCCCTTTCCTGTTCGAGCATGACTGTGCCCCTGTGAACAATGAGTCCATAAAGACAAGGTTCGATGAGTTTGGTGTGGAGAAATATAAGTGACCTGCACAGAGCCCTGATCTAAACCCCAATGAACACCTTTGGGATGAATTGGAACAGTGATTGCGAGCCAAACCTTCTCCATCAGCGTCTGACCTCACAAATGCTCTTTTGGCTGCGGTCAAATTTCCAGTGTTGGGTAAAGTAGCTTGTACAGTTACATTCCAGCTACTTGCTGAGTTCACAAGTTTTGGGAAGCCCCTAATTAAGACAAAATGATCAGGTAAATTAAGTTCATATCTTAAAATTAACCAATAAAACAAATAGAAAGAGTAAAGAACATATAAATCATGGTCACCAGTAGGATATGAACTCCATTTACATGATCATTTTGTCTTAGTTAGGGACTTCCCAAAACTTGTGTTTTAAATCCTACTGGTATTTACTCGTTTGTTCATCATCTCATTAGTCTACAAACTTCTTAAGTAGCCCAGTGTCTTTCTAAAACCTAAATATATGCTTCCATCCATTTACAGATAGCCCCCTGTTAAGAACATCTTTAAACCTACACACCACTAGCCCATCCACATGCAATCCTGCAAACATGACCTCTCTGTCTTGAATAAATTTCCCGCACGACATCAGGACATGTTCAACTGTCTTCATTACCATACACATACTGCATTGTCAGTATGTTTTCCCAATAAAAAAAGTGTACCATTTAATCTACTATGACCAATTCTCCATCCACTAATTATGACCTGCTCCCTTCGGTTAGCCCCACTGTTACTCACTCCTCCTACTTTATTTTGCAACATATGCAAACATCTGCTTTTATTTCCACTATCCCAATAGGCTTTCCACAGCTCCTTTCTTGACCACCTCGTTTGCTAATTTATCCACTCTCTCTTTTCCTGGAAACACAGGATGTGCAGGCACCCACATGAACACCACAGTTTTACCATGATCAGCGAGCCTTGATGTTGCAATCAAAATTTCATATGCCAGATCATGATGATTCCTGGCTGTACCTGATTTGAGACTTGCTACACCTGCTCCCCATTCACACCTGAGACCTTGTAACACTAATAAATCACATGACACCGGGGAGGGAAAATTGCTAATTGGGCCCAATTTGGACATTTTCACTTAGGGGTGTACTCACTTTTGTTGCCAATGGTTTAGATCTTAATGGCTGTGTGTTGAGTTATTTTGAGGGGACAGCAAATTTACACTGTTATACAAGCTGTACACTCACTACTTTACATTGTAGCAAAGTTTCATTTCTTTATTGTTGTCACATGAAAAGTTATAATCAAATATTTACAAAAATGTGATGGGTGTACTCACTTTTGTGAGATATTGTATACCTGTTCCATACTGTAGATATCCTGCATTTCCTGCAACCTAAAAGCGTAAAAGCTTATAAATGTTTACATTATACTGCTGTTTACATTGTTGTACATTTCAGTATATTAAATTATTTACATTGCACTGTAGATATACTGTATATACATACATATATAGCCAATATACATATTCCAGTCCACATACTGTGAATATCCTGTGTCCTAAAGTTAATGTTTTTTTACATTTCTTTGATATGATTTTCTTGATTTGTTGATCTGTTATGATTTTCATGCTCAATTAAAAATATTGGGGAAATAAGTGACAATATTATATAAGTAGTATTAAGCTATTAAACGTTATGGGTCAGTGTAAAAAATAAACATAGCAAGCATTAGTTTACAAGGGCAATGGTAAAAGTAGATTTTAAGTTCTATAGGTACTCGTTGGAAAGTTTTCAGAAAATATGTAGAGACTGCTATTCTAGCCTTAGGGGAAAGCTGGTTTCACAGTTGACATGCCAAAACAGAGAAGAGTTTTGATTGATGAACCTGTAGGAGTTTTGAATAGAGCAATAAGGTTAAACAAGATTATAAGTGACATTTCCATAGCAATGATAGGACCCAACGTGTGATGACATGACGAACCCAAGGGACTTGATGTGTAGCTCAACTTCAAGTTTATTGTCACATGTACAGAAGAAAATCTGATTTTATTGCATGTGCAGTGAAAATATTGTGCCATGGCTCCATAAATGCAGAAATAATAAAAAGGTGCAGAAATAATGAAAAGATGCAAAAATAAAAAATGTAAATCAGTAAAGAACATAAAGTGTCTTGGATTTCAGATATTAGCTGTTAAATTGAGAGGGATTGATTTGCATTCGTTTGGAGGTGACTGAATCTGTCCAAAGTGAGCTCCACGGGGTCAGCAAAGACTGAGAAAGGTGACAGAGAAAGGTGACAGAGAAAGGTGACAGAGAAAGGTGACAGAGAAAGGTGACAGAGAAAGGTGACAGAGAAAGGTGACAGAGAAAGGTGACAGAGAAAGGTGACAGAGAAAGGTG
>JACXGM010010365.1:0-26373 GCA_016801145.1 Umbra pygmaea | reverse complement strand
TCACTGACTGTGGGTTCTTGACACTGGACTTCAGGCATTTTGGCATTTCCTTCTCCCCAGTCTTCCTCCAGACTCTGGCACCTTGATTTCCGAATGACATGCAAAATTTGTTGTTGTTTTGTTGTGCTGCTTCTCTGTAGCCCAGGTCAGGCGCTTCTGCCGCTGTTTCTGGTTCAAAAGTGGCTTGACCTGGGGAATGTGGCACCTGTAGCCCATTTCTTGCACACGCCTGTGCACGGTGGCTCTGGATACTTGTACTCCAGACTCAGTCCACAGCTTCCGCAGGTCATCCAAGGTCTGGAATCGGTCCTTCTCCACAATCTACCTCAGGGTCCGGTCACCTCTTGTCGTTGTGCAGCGTTTTTTGCCACAATTTTTCCTTCCCACAGACTTCCCACTGAGGTGCCTTGATACAGCACTCTGGGAACAGCCTATTTGTTCAGAAATTTATTTCTGTGTCTTACCCTCTTGCTTGAGGGTGTCAATGATGGCCTTCTGGACAGCAGTCCGGTTGGCAGTCTTACCCATGACTGCGGTTTTGAGTAATGAAACAGGCTGGGAGTTTTTAAAAGCCTCAGGAATCTTTTGCAGGTGTTTAGAGTTAATTAGTTGATTCAGATGATTAGGTTAATAGCTCGTTTAGAGACCCTTTTCATGATATGCTAATTCTTTGAGATAGGAATTTTGGGTTTTCATGACCTGTATGCCAAAATCACCAGTATTAAAACAATAAATTACCTGACATTTTTCAGTTGGTGTGCAATGAATCTAAAATATATGAAAATTAAATTTTTGTCATTACATTACGGAAAATAATTAACTTTATCACAACATGCTATTTTCTTGAGAAGGACCTGTATTATGAAGCCTCTTGCATACTTTCAACAGACAACTCAGATGAGACACGTGCTATTAAGTGCTCCTACCGGAGTCTCTGCCTACCAGATAAATGGGTCTACTATACATTCCAGTCTCTGCATCAGAATAAATGCTTCACTGCCATATCAGCCACTTGGAAATGAAAAAATTAATTATTTGAGTGCTAAATTGGGAAAAATGCAAATATTCATAACCAACGAAATGTTAATGGTTGATCATAAAGTTCTAGCATATATTCATGGAAGATTGAAATAAATCAAACAAACAGGTGATTACTCTGCATTTGGAAAATTCTCTGTCATAGCAGTTGGAGATTTATATCAGCTGACTCCTGTGAAAGGAAAATCACTTTACACTGAACCAGTGAACAGAAACTAACTTCAGTTTGGTTGAACTTACAAAAATTATGCGTCAGAAGGACAAACAGTTTGCAGAATTATTAAATTGTTTAAGGCAATGTAAGAAAGATGACGCAATGCTTGAAGAAGATATTGCTATGGTTAAAACATGTGAAACCGGTGATGGTGATGAGAGTACAGATATCCATATTTATGAACCTAATAGTGAGGTTGATGAACATAACCTAAAAATGGTGCACAAAATATGCTCTGAAACAGTTACTGTGAACGTCAAAGATTTTGAGAGAAATGGTATAACTGGCCAAATGGAAAAAAAGGATGGTTTTCATTTCAGAGTTCACAACAGTTCTTTGGAAATATCCCTTGAATTAGGGATCGATGCTCAAGTAATGCTACTGAAAAATATCAATTTATCGGATGGTTTAGTGAACGGAATCTTTGGAACACTTAAAGCGTTCTGTTATGAAAATGATGAAATATTTCCATCAAAAATATATATTGAATTTGGTAAAGAAGCTAGAGTTAAAAATCCATGTTTAAAACCTGGCCTGGAGAAAAGCACACCAATCGAGCCTGAAGAAGAGAAAGTGACAAGCAGTGGTGGTGTCAGAAGACAGTTTCCTTTGAAGCTAGCATGGGCTTCCACAGTTCACAAAGTGCAAGGTCTGACAGTGAACAAAGCTGTTGTTTCATTGAAAATGATATTTGCTCCAGGACAAGCATATGTAGCATTAAGTTGAGTGACCTCTCTTGATGGACTCATAATAGAAGATTTCAAAGAAAAAGCTATTTTTGCAAAAGAGAACATTGAGGAAGCTCTACAGAGAATGCCCCCGTTCATTGATCCATGTGAAACCACAAAAAATTTAAAATGTAAAATTATGTTACACAATGACCAAGGGCTCATTCCACATATTTTAGATATTTGACAAGATAACACATATTGCCAGGCAGATATGATTTTTGAAACAGAGATGTGGCTAGAGCCAAACTATTTGGAGAATGCTATCAATCTTTCTGGATACCATTTTCTTGACAAACCACAAAGTGTTGCATATGACACAAGTGAAGATGTTTTTGCTAAACTAAAAGAGGAAAATCATGGTGGTGTTGGCATATATCAAAGAGAGAATGTAAAAGCTGCTTTAGTTGATTTACCATGTACTAACATTGAATGTCTAATGTGCAATGTACAAGACTTAAACAACTGTGGTAGTTGTATACAGACCATCATCATATAACATACCATTATTTAGACAGAACTTAATCAAATAAACTGCTTATCAGGTGACAAAACAATTCTAGGAGATTTCAATGAAAACCGTTTCAGTACAATTCATGATGTCATGCAGCATTTTGGCTTCACACAAATATTTGAAAATGCAACAACTGAAAATGGCACATTAATTGATCATGTATATATTAAAGATATTGACTTGGATAAAATAAAGATTGACATAATGCCCACGTATTTCAGCTATCATGACTGTGTTGTGCTGAAGTGGCTGTTATAATGCAAACGTCCATCTAGAAGGGTGGGGGGGATACAGAGGTGGATGCTTAACACTGGACGGCCTCTGTGGGAATTCATGCTGACTTCACGTGCTATCGGAATTAGTGCAAATAAATTTTCTTAGTTGGAAATTAACATGAACAAAATATTTACAAAAACTCTTCAAAAACAAAATATTGATCAAAAAGATTTACAAAATAAATAGGGAAGAATCACTGCCTTTTATAAAAAATCCTATTTTTCTGGACAACAAAACACATGAACATGTCATAACCTCATAAACTCTTAATCTCATGAACTCATTATCATGATTTAAGGAGTCATTCAAGGACCTTTCCGGTAGCACGTGAGGGCAGCATTAGTCAATGGGATTGTTATTGGGTGTTTGGGCCATGTACAGCATTTTAATATTCATGTTGCATTTTCATAATGAACTGTTAATATTTTAGTATTTAAACATACATCTTAATAAATATATATTAACACCTACACAAACGTTCTATTAGTTTTCTACTTAGTAGATTAATTACATTCATTGATTCATTCTCTTTATTTATTTCTTTTATGTGTGTTATTGTTCAAAATGTCTATGTAATGTCCTTTTACAATAAATTGGTATGGAGATTTGCATCAGACAGTTAGCATTAATCAAATTTATAATAGAGTACTTTAAAAGGTGATGTAAAAAATTAAAACAATTCTTTGCAGCAAAACAATGAATGTGAATAATCTGAAATTCTTATCTCAGTCGTATCTGACATAGTTTTTGTGTTAAGAGGCCAGTGTTGTCTGTCACTGAGGGTATTTTACTGGTGTTGTCCTGCATGGACTGAGGCCCAAACCACACTGTCATCACTAAGGATTGGCTATGAGCTGAACGCCCACTGAATTATTTTTATGAGATGAGCAATAATGAGGATTGTGCAACATTAATAGATCGACAGTCTCCACTGGTTCAACCCAGTCATTAGATGTCTTCGTTTCCACTGCTTCAGTTTAGTCCCAAGTCAGTTTTTCATCACTGCTGGTCCTGTACAGCTCCAAGTGTGTTTTCAGGGGCGGACTGGCCATCGGGAGGATCGGGAGTTTTCCCGAACAGCCGGTCCATTCCGGGCCGAACGGGCCGTCACATTTTACTTTGACGGCCGGTCGGACGTATTAAAACAAGTGACAGTAGGCTGAAATGGACTGGCTGTTGCATTCGCAAAACTGCGCTCTGGCCCGACCGTCAAATCGAGAGAGAGTTCCTCTATATTCATATGAGGAGAAACCCAGAGTGAATGATTGACGAACGCGGAGAGCGACAGACACAGCGCACACGGGTGCGCCACCCCCCCCACCGCCAGTGGCTCCATCCAAAGTCCCGGGCCAAATTTCTGTCCTAGTCCATCCCTGTGTGTTTTCCTACAGCTGGTCCCAGTCCGCTCTAAGTCTCCTTCGTCATCATCTCAGCCGAAATCTACTCAGTTCACAACTACACCTATGTCAGTCTGGCTTCTGGTTCCACCCTGCCTCTTACCTCCATCAGTTCTGTCGTGGTCCATCCTTCTGGCTCTCCTTTTTATTTTATTAAGATTTATTAATCTTGTTTTGTTATTAATAATAATAATAAGCTTTATTTTATATAGCACCTTTAAAAGTAGCATCTCAAAGCGCTTTACATTAAAACAGTGAAATTAAACAATACATATGAGAGTCCAGACAGTAAAAACAAGCAATAAAAACGAAAACAAAGATAATTATGGTGTCAAGAGATCCCCTGAATCACATAAAAGCTACCCAAAAAAGGACGTTTTAGTGACGATTTTGAGAAAAACCAAGGGATTCTGCATTCCTAATGTCAGAGGGCAGGGAATTCCACAATTTAGGAGCCAGAATAGAAAAAGCCTGATCACCCATGGTTTTTAGTCGAGTTGTTTGGACAGTTAAAAGACCAGCTTCAGAAGAGTGTAGAGCACGTGTCGGAGCGTAGGGGGTTAAAAGCTCACACAAATATTGAGGGGCCAAATTATTCAAGGCCTTATAAGTGAGCATGAGAATTTTAAAATCAATCCGAATAACTAACAGGAAGCCAGTGCAATTTTTCCAAGATAGGTGTAATGTGGTCCCTTGCACTGGTCCTAGTCAGAATTCTAGCAGCTGAATTTTGTACCAACTGTAATTTACTTATGGTAGCTTTAAAACCTCCAGCCAGCAAGGCATTACTGTAATCAATACGTGAAAAAACAAAAGTGTTGATTAACTTTTCAGCCACAGAGAAAGTCAACATAGAATGTAATTTGGCAAGGTTTCTGAGATGAAAAAATGATGCTTTGACAGTGTTGCGAACATGATGGTCAAAAGATAAATTGGAGTCAAATATCACCCCCAGGTATTTTAGTTTGCATTGGAATTGCAAATCAGAGCCATCCACACTAAAGGTTATTGATTCTGCTTTACGCAACTGATGAGGTGAACCAAGAAGCATCACTTCAGTCTTGTCGCTGTTAAGACAGAGAAAATTTTTTAGACATCCATTTCTTAATCTCAGTAAAACATTGAGAAAAATTAGACACAGGCATATTGACACCAGGTTTTGAATTTATATAGATCTGAGTGTCATCGGCATAAAAATGAAAGTTAAGACCAAGAGTTCTTAAATGTTGGCCAAATGGGAAGATGTAAATACTAAAAAGTAAATGGCCAAAAACCCTGGGGAACACCAGAGTGCACCACACCGACCTCAGACTTGCAGTCACCCATCACAACAAACTGCTTGCATCAAGTGGACTTAAACCAATTTAATGCACAACCAGAAACTCCAAAGATAGTCTCTAAGCGGGTGATTAAAATAGAATGATCTATAGTGTCAAAAGCGGCACTCAGTATGGATAGATGGCCAGAATCAGAAGCCATTAACAAATCATTAGTGACTTTGACTAGTGCTGTTTCAGTACTATGGAGTTTATGAAATCCAGACTGAAGTGGCTCAAAAAGTCCATTAGAGGAAAGATAAGAAAGCAGTTGAGAAGCCACTGTTTGTTCTAAAATTTTGGCAAGGAACGGAAGATTAGAGATGGGACAAAAATTATTAAAATAATCAAATTCCTTGTTGTTAGTTTTTGGTACTGGGGTGACAGTAGCAATTTTAAGTGCTGCTGGCACAACACCAAAGCACAGAGAGTTTTGACACTTCCCAGAACAACAGGAGAGAGGGAAACAAAACATGAGGGAAACAAAACATGATTTAAAAAGACAAGATGGTATTGGGTCAACTCTAGAAGTTGAGGCTTTCAGTTTTGAAACCACATTACATAAAGACTGGGAGTCATGAATTGAAACCATATTACATAGTGTAATGACTCCACCCGGAATATAGATTTAAGGGGGGCAGATGGCTCAGTGGGTAGGGAGTCAGACTTGTAGTCAGAAGGTTGCCAGTTTGATTCCCGACTGAGCCAAAAGTCGTTGTGTCCTTGGGCAAGACACTTTACCCTAATTGCTCTCAGGTCGTTGCTGTAAATAAGAAATTGTTCTTAGTCAACTTACCTGGTTAAATAAAGGTTAAATTAAAATTTAAAAAAAAAATGGTAATCACGCAGAAAAAGTATGAGCGGTAACAATGTGCAGGCCTGTCGCGACAAAGCAAGCAAACCAAGCAATTGCTTGGGGACCAGAGCTGGCTTGGGGCCCCAAGACAACGACTGGTTAAGAATAAAATGCAACGACAAACTGTGTGAGCGCCCCTTTGATAGTCAATGCCGTAAAGTGCAATGACACTGTTATCAGGATCCCCCTCAAGGGGCCCCTCTTGTGATCTCTGCTGCTGGCAAACACTGCCTGAGGGCAAATGCTGCTTGTAACGAACAGTTAGTGCAACTTTTTTTCGAACGGATGGTTACATACTACTGTAATATGTCTTTTACGGGATAGGGTAGGGAAGACGCAGATCTGTTCCAGAATCACTGTTTATCGTATTTAATGACATTGCTATAGCTTTGTAATAAGTTTTGATGAAATTGGGATAAGGTTAGTATGTTATACTAACTATTCCACCATGATAATCTATTTACCAAATGGGGGTTAGGAAAACCACACAATAAATTCTGTGCATCAAACATTAGCTTGGGATGTTTTTAAGCATTAATTACCCTTAACAAAGTGTTAGGAATATCTGGTCCGTCTATGTAATGTTTATAGATGTTTTAAAAATGGTTTCTTAAAGGTTTACACATTTTTTATCATTACCCGATACCTAATAAATTACATGATAGATATAATGTGTGTTACCAAAAACTGTTCATTTACAGCACAACTTATAATTAGTAAACATTTAATTATACACAAGTATTTGCACTTTAAACATTTTTGTATGCACAGTTTATGCAACAGCAGTTTATGCACTGTAAATAAAAAAGGTTTACAGTGCAAAAACTGCTGTTGCATAAACTGTGCATAGAAAAATGTTTAAAGTGGAAATACTTGTGTATAATTAAATGTTTACTAATACTTGTGTATAATTAAACTTTATGGCTATGCTGTGGTTCCTGTCGGTTTTGCGTGAAGGGTTGGGGGGCCTCCATGTCCATTTTGCTTGGGGGCCCCAAATTCCTTCAAACGGCCCTGACAATGTGGTTACGTATATTATCGTTTTTGGTGCTAAAAAACTCCAAAACCCTATTACAAAGGTGAGATGAGGCAGGAACATTGGAGAGGGTGTGATTTTTAAGCA
This sequence comes from Umbra pygmaea, assembly GCA_016801145.1. NCBI lineage: Eukaryota > Metazoa > Chordata > Actinopteri > Esociformes > Umbridae > Umbra > Umbra pygmaea. The sequence goes on along the minus strand of JACXGM010010365.1, from coordinate 18,911 downwards.
GCTTGTTGATTGAATAAAAAAGTTGTTTAGGGTTTCTCTGGTTACCGACAATTATTTGAGAAAAATAAGCCGATCTAGCTGACACAATTTCAGCCCAAGTAAACCATCTTTCCAGGCCTGTTGATGAACAGTTAAACCTGATTTGCGCCATCTACGCTCCATTTTGCGACACAAGGCCTTCATAGCACGCAAATAATCATTGTACCAAGGAGCAGAGCGTGCAAAAGAAACAGATCATGATCTCAAGGGAGAGTATCCAGGCCAGACAACAACACAGAATTCAGCACAGAAACATTGTCATCCAAATCATCAAACAGAGAATCACAACTTAATGATCATTGCCTCTGTATTTAAGCCATCTATTTCATAGGTACCTCATTCTGAGTCATCAAGGTTAAATGCAGATTTATAACAATTTATCTTATGAATTTATGTAAATAATGTTTACTATTATGCTGCTTACTTTACATAAAGCCAAACTTGCTTTAGCAGGTTTCCTCCTTCCAGACTTCACTTGCAACTCTGCTGTATCACGCCTGGCTGCTTGAACACATTGATTAACTGTTCAGACATGAGTGTTCAAGACTGGAGCTAAACTCTCAAAGAATGTAGATTACTCTTTAACTCTTTGTAGTTTCATTAATGTAGTACTTAACAACTATACGTTTTTATTGAATATGTTCTTTTTGCTTTTTAAAACTGTTTTTCCCCAATGCATTCAAAATCAATGAATTATTAATTTTAGTTTTAATATATTTAGTTTTTTTTTAAATTAAATTATATATTTTGTAATTTCACATTTTAATTCATCCTTCAAAATATTTTTTATTTAATATGTGATTTAGTTTTGAACATATATAAACACAGACTTTGCTTTCTTATATGCAAAAATTGAATGAATGAATGAATTAATATATTTATTTACAACTATTGGATATTTTTTATTTATTTATTTATGCTTTTTTCATATACTATTTAAAATTTATTTTATTTAGATATGTACTACTTCACATTTATTTATGTATTCTCTCATTTCACATCTTAATACTTCACAATTTTCATTTTAAGTGATTTTCATTTAATGTGGTTATTTAAAAAACATTCTATAATATGCAATTTGTTTTTAAATTGAATTAATTGATTTATTTAATTTACTATTTCATATTTCTTATTTTCATATACATTGTTTAAAAACTATATATTTTATTATTCTGTCATTAAAATTTTAAATAAATGTTTGTTTTCGATTACTTTTGGTTTGATTTCATGTACTTGTTTTTAAATGGCACATTTTTATATTAACTCTAATAAATGTGCTTACCCAAATTAATGTAAAATAGGTTTAAAAAATGCTTATTTCAGCTTTCCCCTTTAAAACAATTTCAGTTTTCATGATTTCAAATAAATAAATAAAACTTAATTACAACATTATTGTACAAAATTAGCTATTAAGTGGTCCCCTGCTACAATCTATTGGGAATTTCAGGGAATTTTCCATTAGAAAAATTTGAACATTATCCTGATTTACCATGTTCCAATATGATTTGTCATGATTTACTATGTTCTAGTATGATTTGCCATGCTTCTTACATGATTCACCATAGTTTAACACGATTTACCATGTACTAGGATGGTTTACCACCATTTACCACATTATAGTATGATTTACTATGTTCTAGTATGATTTACCATGATTGTAGCATGATTTACAATGGTTTAGCATATTCTAGCATGATTTACCATGTTCTAGCATGATTTACCACATTACTAGCATTGATGTAAAGTGTCAGTACAAATGAAGTGATAAACTCTGACACAATATGATTGTTTTATAATAATAAGTGTTATAAAATTGATTTTATAGTGTCTAAATATGAATGCAAAAGCACATGAAAAGACTATTAATAAGAAGAATGGCCAGCAGAGGGAAGTAGAAGACCACTTATTGGTTTACTTTCATTTGAAAATAAATATTAAAAATGTTTAATGCTGTTGCTCCCTCTAGTGGACAACAGTGATATTACAGCCTACATATACAGTTGAAATGAATGAATGGACATTTGTTTTTTCAATTATATCTTGAGAACGAGAAAGTGAAAAAATCTGAAAATCAGAACTTATTGTTTGAGGAACCCTGTTGAACAAGACCATCTCGGTGTTGCTAGGTGATTTGGGCCCGGAGAAATGTCTGTTGAAATGCATATTTTTGGGGCTTATATCTTGGGAATGCCCTGGATAAATCACACCATACTTGGAATCAAAGCTAGACGAGGACGGGCCCTTTCCAACAAACTCTCCCACAAGGATCTAGGTGGTCTAGGTCGGGAGTTACAGCTGTTCCAAGTCGGGGGTCTCACAGATTAGCGATCCCATGGGGGGGTGCTCCCGAGCCCAGAGACAATAGATTTCGATCAAGATCCCGAAGAGGAACTTACCATCAAATTTTGGGCGCGCAGCGACTTTAGGTTCTTGAGTTATGAGCAAATTTGTACCGGGGGGGCGTGGCCTAAATGATTTCACTTTCGTTGTAAGAATTCCCATTCTGAATGTGACTTAATAGTCAGTAGTAATACTCAAATAGATGCATTTTGACAAAATGTGAGTGTAAATGTTAAAATAGTGATTTTATAAAGTATACATAAGAATTATAGAATAATTAGTTAGTAGAATTACAAAATGACTATTTTAAACAGCAGGGGGCAGTAGAATAACACTTATTGGCTTAATATGCCATTATGTTCATACAATTTTCACCTTTTTAACTATTATAGCCTTCCAAATGCAAAAGTTCAACCTTTTCTGATACTTATTGATCTAGAGAGTCCAGAGAATTGTACTGCACTGGTTTAAAACATTTTGATATAAACATTATAAGATCATAGATTAAAAACATAATTTACAGCCAAATTAGGCAATTTTCCATAGGAAATAAACCTAGGACTAGTTCGCAAAAGTAGGTTTTTAACATATTCATGGATATTTAATGAATGATTTGATTGACAGCTATGGTTCTGGAGGCAAAGTTGTTCAGTATGAGGAGATCTATCAAATGATATGCATATAGTGGGTATGTGTGCAACACCACGTGATTACAGAGCCATAAAACTTGATAGCACCAACTAGTGGCCGATTTCCTTCAAAACTCTTACAGACCTCTTGGGCCATGAGTTGAACATGCCCATCGAGTTTCGTTCCGATCAGCCTTCGGTAACCTTGTTTAATAGGTGCTTAAATTTTATTGGCTGATGGCGGACATGTTTTTTGAGATACGCCAATATCCTTTTATACATACAAGGTACCTAGGACCAAGACACAGCATACCAATTTTCATGTCAATCGGACTAACGGTCAGGTGGACATAGCCCTTTTTATGTTTTTTCGTGTTATAGCGCCACCAAGTGTTAGATCGTCGCATTATTTTTTTACTGTGACCTCATGAACTCATTCACATGTCTGCCGACTTTGGTGAATCTATCTCATTTACTTCTCAAGTTATATAAGACACTTGAGCCTGTAACATACGATCTAAAAGTTACAAGCAGTTTTGCGCTTTTGGTTGCTACAGCGCCACCTATTGGGGTCATACTCTCTCAACCTCTACTAGATTTTTGTGCTACCCAATGCCAAAATTTCAAGTCTCTAGCACTTACGGTTCGGGCTGCACAATGCGTTTTAGCAGAGAATAATAATAATAACTAGAACTGCAAGCAGTTTTGACAGGGTCCAAGCCGTCCCTGGCGAGTCCCCCCCGGTGCAAGTCGCCCATGATGACACGCTGAGCCCACAGAAGTAAAACCTATGAAAACGGCACCCAAGGTGCGATGGCTATGACGCAAATGCTGGAAAATATCACGACACCCGAGCTGAAAGGTCTATGGTAATTTACACGTGCTCTGACATTTCCAAGGCAGTTAAAAATGTTGAAAGAATTGTTTTGATAATGGTCGAAAACGTCAGAGAAGATGAAAACAGTTGTAATTTACAAGAAAACGCAGGGAATTAACTAAGAAAGCAGATGATGAAATGCCATCACACAGTATGTTGATCTGTAAACTGTAATTCGGAAAACAGGTTTTCAGATAGTTGAGGTAATCGGAGTTCCATACAGCTGTGACTAATGATTCAGATAACATATTTGAATGAACTGACATTTGTTTCAATTTGTCCTAATTGCACAGGGAAAGGGCCTAAAGTTGACATAAATTCACAAAATCATGGTTTCTGTAGCAATTTCATGTAGTAATTTGTGTATATCTGCCCATCCTGTCTGTACACTATGCCTTACACATTAAACAAAACAAAACAGAACCAAATAATGAGTTACCTGCCTTTGTCCAAAGGAAACAATTTAAAGGAAAAACTAAAACATTTTGCAACTTTTTTTCTGTATCTTTATCCCACTTCCCTTTCACTGTTCAGGATATGTCCCTACTTTAGGCTGCGGCCGACAGTGTACATTATAGATAGTTTTTCTTGAAAATGTTTTGTAGTATAATTTTGTACTAGATTAGCAACAAACCAATTCTAACACTGCACACTCCTAACAGGTAATAAAGTTTTCCAGATATACAGGCACATGATCTAGCGTACTGCAGTAACACCATTGAAGGGCATTTTATCAGAATATAGCATAGATCATCTGCTTACAAATATAGGGAATATTGGATGAAGATAGAACACCACAATTAAATCTGCTAAATAAAAGTATATTACATTAATTATTAATTAGTGGTACTGCGAAGGAGTAACCCTATTGTGATCGTTAGTTAATTTCTTCATCACATAAAAAGTACATGGTAAAAAGTTGTATAACTTTATCCCATTAAACTATAACTTATGAGTACCTACCACACCAAGGCCCGCCCCGATTCCTCCACCAGGGGTGCTATAGCACATGACTCAATTAGTTAATTCCATTATGAGCCCATATCCACCCAGATTAACCTTGAGTGCTACATTTTTGTGCACCTACCTTATTTCCCATGATGAACAAAACAGCCTTAGGAACCCATAAAGTCTGACTTTTTAGATATTTCTGTAGAGTGAAAATATGACAAAACCTATAAAAATCATCTTAAAATGAACAAAAATTCAGATTGACCTGGGTTTCGGTATACATATTTCTTCTACTGGCATCCCTATAGGGTGATAAGCACTAAGAAATACAATGCAAAATGGAAGACAAAATGGCCGACCCAATGGTTCACTGATGCATGATGACCTCACAATGTCATATCTGCTGACCCATACATTGTAAAAACCAATGGTTGGTAACAATGGAAAGAGGGAGTTCCACTGCAAAGAATAAGGTGTGGGTTGTCCATGTGGGTTCATCACACCCTGTGATATGGACTCTCAAGATTTGGTGACTTTTGCCCATAAATGACCATTTGACCACAACTATAAAAATCATCTTAAAATCAACAAAAAATCTGATTGACTTGCGCTTTGGCATACAGGTGTCTCATATGCCTTCCTTAATGGTGATATGGACTAAGAGATACAATACAAAATGGCCGACACATGGTTCACTGATTCATGATAAACTCTGAATGTCATATTTTCTGAACCACACATGATAGGAAGTAATGCTTGGTAACGATGGAAAGAGGGTGTTCTGCTACAAAGAATGAGGCATGATTTGTCCATGTGGGTTCGTCACAGCCTATGATTTTGACTCTGAAAGTTGGGTCAATTTTGTCCATACATGAACATTGGCCCACACCTAAAATAATTATCTTAAAAACAACAATAAGTCTGATCGGCCTGAGATTTGGGATACACGCATCTCAGAGATGCCTTCCTTAACGGTGAAATGGACTCAAAGATACAATGCAAAATGTCAGACAAAATGGCTGACCAATGGTTCAATGACTCAGAATGATGTGACAGTGTCATATTTACTGAACCGTACATGCTAGAAAGTAATGGTTGATACCATTGGAAGCGTATTTTCCTATACTTCCCATGTCAGAGTACCCCGTCCCATTGTTGCTTGCAACTAAATTTATTATTATTCTTTTCCTTGAAACTGCTAAATAACTAAAAAAATCCTTGGTAGAAAATGCTATATTTTTGCCCCCATAAACTATAGCCCCCGAGTACCTATCACGCTGAGGCTCGCCCCAAATCCTCCACCAGGGGCGCTACAGTACACGATTCAATTTGTGATTTAACATGCTACCATATCCACCCCTTTTGACCTACAATGCTGAAATGTTGTTTACCTGCCTCATTTCTCATGATGAACAAAAAAGCCTCAAGAACCCATAAAGTCCGCCATCTTGGATTTTTCTGTACAGTGAAAATTTGCCAAAACCTATAAAAGTCATCTTAAAATCAACAATAAGTCCGATTGACCTGGCTTTCGGTATACATATTTCCTATACTTGCGTCCCTATAGGGTGATAAGCACTAAGAAATACAATGCAAAATGGTCGACAAAATGGCCGACCCAATGGTTCACTGATGCATGATGAACTCACAATGTCATATCTGCTGACCCATACATGATCTAATGTAATGGTTGGTAACACTAGAAAGAGGATGTTCTGGTGTAAAAAAATGAGTGGTGGTGGGTTTTTTCACTGCATGAAAAGTGGGTCTATCACAACCGGAGAAATCAATTTGGTCGAATTCGTCAGTAAAGTTAACATTTGCACACACCTATAAAAATTATCTTAAAATCAACAAAAAGTCAGATTGACCTGTCTTTCGGTATACTTATTTCTTATACTGGCATCCCTATAGGGTGATAAGCACTAAGAAATACAATGCAAAACGTCAGACAAAATGGCATACCCAATGGTTCACTGATGCATGATGAACTCACAAGGTCATATCTGATGACCCATACATGATAGAATGTATTGGTTGGTATCATTGGAAAGGGGGAGTTCCACTGCAAAGAATAAGGTCTGGGTTGTCCATGTGGGTTTATCATAGCATGTGATATTGACACTCAAATTTTGGTCACTTTTGACCATAAATGACCATTTGACCACAACTATAAAAATCATCTTATAAACAACAAAAAGTCTGATTGACTTGCGCTTTGGCATACAGGTGTCTTATATATGCCTTCCTTAATGGTGAAATGGACTAAGAGATACTACACAAAATGGCAGACAAAATGGTCAACACTTGGTTAACAGATATATAATGAACTCTCAATATCATATTTCCAGAACCATACATGATAGAAACCAATGGTTGGAAACCATGGAAAGAGGGAATTCCAACGCAAAGAATAAGGTGTGGGTTGTCCATGTTGGTTTATCACAGCCTGTGATATTGACTCTCAAAATTTGGTCACTTTTGCCCATAAATGACCATTTAACCAAAACTATAAAAATCATCTTAAAACTAACCAAAAATCTGATTGACTTGCGCTTTGGCATACAGGTGTCTCATATATGCCTTCCTTAATGGTGACATGGACTAAGAGATACAATACAAAATGGCCGACAAAATGGCCGACACATGGTTCACTGATAAATAATGACATCATAGTGTCATATTTCCTGAACCATACATGATATAATGTAATGGATGATAACATGGGAAAGAGAGAGTTCTGCTGCTAAAAAGGGGGGTGAACTGTCCATGTTGGTTCATCACAGTCGGTGATATCAAGTCTCAAATCCGGGTAGGTTTTTTTTGTTTATGAATTTCAACCTGCTGCCATTTCATACCGACAGCCATACCGACAGCCATTGACCTGGCTGTCGGTATACAGATTCCTTATACCAGCATCCCTATAGGGTGATAAGCAATAACAAATACAATACAAAATGGCCGACCGATGGTTTAATGACTCACGATAACGTCACAGTGTCATTTCCTGAACCATACATGCTAGAAAGTAATGGTTGGTACCATTCGAAGCCTATTTTCCTAAACTTCACGTATCGGAGTACCCCGTCCCATCGTTGCTTGCAACTACATTTTATCTTGTCTTTGTTTGAAACAAATTGTAGCCTTTATGAATATAATACAATATTTTTTATATGTTCTATAATGTCTGACACATTAGAATTTTGGATAGTTATTATGGAAAGCGGATCCCAAACCATAACGTTGATGAGGCAAATGTCATAAAATATCGAGGTGTGAGCTCGAGGTCTGTGGTACATTACCGTTGTAGATATCACATTAACATTGATTGAGTAAAAGGGCAAAAACTGGTCTACGTTGATGACAGCGCCTTTTAATGACAAATTTGGTACACAGCGTCAGAGCGGCATGCCAAACAAGCACCACAAGTTTTATGTTGATTGCATTTTACTATGGATAATACATTGTAATCACAATTATCCCAGTTAAATGTATTGAGTTATTGGCCAAAACACATAAGCGTTGATTAACGCACCCCCTAAAGGCCAATCTTTGCCAAAGTTGGTACAGAACATCACAGTAGGACATTGAACAAGACTCTGACCTTTTTTTGATGATAGCATTTATTTTGGCAGCGATATACTAAAGTTCATATTTCATAGCTAGCTACGAAAGTTTGTTTGTTCATCAATTGCGCATAGTTTAACGTAGCAAAATTATTTTGATATCTTTTGGTCAGGTCCGTCTGGAGATGCTAGGAACCAAGTTTCGTGCAGATCGATTGCACGGTCTAGAAGGAGTTCAAAAAAGTGGGTTTGCGCATTGCGCAATATTATGACAAAAATCTTGTTATCAGAAATGGGCGTGTCCTATATCATCAGATTCAGCTCAGTTAAAGGTACACTTGGATATAAGGATTTCTATTGTGCAATGTGTATGGGCTCTATGCACAGCTCCACTACTTCCTGAACTTAAGGCAGCTCCTTTGTTTCCTGTCTTACATTATTGTCCAATTCAGTTCAGGAAGTAGTGGAGCTGTGCATAGAGCCTATTGTGGGATTTATAGGTAAAAACACGTTTGACATCATTATAGTGCCACCTAGTGATCCACATGTGTAATTGTTGGAATGTAAGTTCCAGTAGCCATTGTAGATCTACACTGTAAATTTGAAGTTACTCACATTAGTGAGTAAGGGGTGGATCCAAAACTGTGTTGCATAGGCCACGCCCCTTTTGATGAATCAGAACCCCACTGTATGGGTGAGCTCAAGAGTGGCCCTAGAGGGTGGCCTAGTTAAGTAGCTTAGATCGGATGAGTCGTTGTTTAGATATCATTTTTTAATGTATTATGTAGTTGATAGCGCCCCCTAGTCTAACAACACTCTATAAAGTTTTGCAATGATAGCTTTTTGTTTGGCCAAGATATGGCAAGGTTTATGTTTACGTAGCTAGCTACACAAATTTGTTTGTCCGTAATTTACGCTATTTAGGGACCGTTCAGTATTTATGGAAGGGACCACCGAAGGAAAATAGGGGAGGGTCATGTCTTTTTATTCATTGTTGATGGGAGGGTCCTTTAACATTTTTTTGTCTGGTGGGAGGGTCACCCAACTTTTGTATTCATGAAAACAGCAAAATTTCAAAGTGGCTTGTTTGGTGCATATTTTTCTATGTAGGTCTCAGTCTCAGCCCCCTATTGCTAGCAGATGGGTCTAACTCAACAAAAATTGCACCATCCCCCACCCAAATTGACGCTCGTCTGAGAAGAAATTCAGTTTTGGTTGATGTTCAGTTTCGGTAGCTTTAACTATACAATGACAGAGGAAGCCTAGTGATGAATCCATAGCAACCAGTTCATGTGTTGAATTTGTTATTACCAGGCACATGCACAAATAGACTCTTTTCCCCTCAGACTCAAAGTGCCCAGCTGTTATATTTTTTGTAAGTACTACTACTCATTAATAAATGCATGTGATTTTAGATAAAAGTTTTCGGCTAGCTAGCCTGTTTATATTGTTCAACTTTTAAATGAGTAGCAAGCAATCTACAATTTTGTGTTAAATACAATATATTATTCACTGGACAGCAGAACTTAGTTTGCAAAATGCAGAAACATGCTGTGTACTGCACATCGCGCTGAAAATATACAAAGAACGGCTGGCTTGTCTCAGCTGATCTGGGTAGCTATCTTCATTAACTGGCTCTAGTAACTGTCTCTACTCTCTATTAAGATTTGAAACACAAGTTACACATCGTTCTAAAGCTAAAGTTCCCTTTAACATTTGTGTATTCGATTCAAAACGTTATGTTTTGTGGTGAATGTGACTAAATATTAAAGAGGAAGTTACACAGATATGATAGCTGTCCAACAGTCAATCCCTGGTTTTTCCAGAATCAGATTATTCCATGTGCTATAAATGATTGTATAGTTGTCAATATAATGTACGCATTAATCAACACTGCCCTTGTCTACCCTCTGCAGAAAGTGCTGCCAGGCAGTCAGAGGCAGGTACAGTAGTGCAGAAGGACAGAGTAAAAGCACTGTAGCAGTCAGCATATAACCAGGATAGAGATGTAAGGTAAATGAGTAGGAAAGACTGGTCAACACTTATGAAAAGTATGAAGCCACCCCTGTGGCACATTATCCAGTTTGTAGTTATTTTAAACATTGGTTTATTAACCTGCCTAATATAATAATCTGCCATTTTAGTGATGCATGATGTAGGCTATGTGACTTTTTTTATACTAAACTAACATATAGACACCAAATGCAATTACAATGACTTCCAACGTAAGTGTTCAAGTAAGGACATCAATTGAATAAATAAATTAAGATCAATGGATTTAAGGGAATACACATATGCACCATGAAACAGTGGAACTATACTGTAAATATAGGTTTTATATTGTCATTCAATACATCCATTTGATTGATTTTTACAGACTGGTCTGTAACATCAGTGACATTTTTGCAATATGCATTGAATTTGCCTCAGTCAATTGACAGATGTCTTTATATGAACTGTAACACAGTAACTACTTTGACTGCTTTCCTAGTTTTGTTCAGTGTAGTTTTGGGCAAAATACCTTGGCATAGTTGTTCAATTAATTAAAGACACAATGTCAAAAAACAGTCTGGTATTGGAAGATGAGGACTGCAGGCACTAATCATATCTTAATAATAAAACATACTTTAATACAGTTTTTCTCAATTGTTTACACACAAATACTGGTACTTGGGAAACAATGACCACAACATGTAACTCATGTACAAACCCCCTGAATCAATTCTGCTAAACTACAAGAACATTTCCTGCTTTACACTCAAATTGCAGTTCTAAAACACACTTTTTTCAAAACACTACACACAATTCTCTGCATTTGGCACAATTTTAATGAAGAGAATCTCTTGTTTTCACAAGGAACACACTGCCATTCAAATATGCACACTGACTCATCACATGGGCAAACACCTGTCACACAGTTTTAAAATTACCAATCAGAGCTTTAGCATAAAAGGGCAACAGGTGAGCTCTTCTGTTTTGGAGCAATGGATGCCAACATTGGAAACAGAGGCAGAGTCAGAGGAGTGAGAGTTAGAGGACGAGGAAGGCCAAGGACCGTAATCTCTGATGAGATCCGAGCCACTTTGGTTGACCATGGTCTAACAATGAGGGAGGCTGGGCAAATTTGAGCAGGTACACTGTAGCATCCATCATCCAGACTTTCCAAAATGAAAATAGGTAAGAAATCTACTCTCATTAGAAAATTGCAGTACTACAGTGTAGTGTTGGTTAGGATGTACACTGTGTATATGGTTTTTGTTTTTACTGTAACTGTATACAGTACATTCTTCTGTTATTTTGCATGTAGACTACTTTATGTGCAACTTTGTGTGGGTTGCGATGTACACTGGGTATATTGTTTTTTGTGGAAAAAATGAAATCTAGTTGTTACCGTGTATTTGTGTGTTTTGAGTATAGAAACAATATTCTCAAATATTTTACAACACACGTATGTATGTATGTACTGTCTGTAGTAAGTGTAACACTGAACAATAAAAAGTCAAAGTCATAATGATGAATGGACTGGAAGGGTTTTCAATTCATCATAGTGTTTTACATTGAGCACATCAGTGTTCAACTGGTTATTATAAATGTCTAATCATATGATGTTTTGTGTTTGTCATTTGAAAACTAAATACCATTTTGAGAAGAGAACATTGTTTTGAATGTAAAGTTTCATTTTGCAGGAGAATTGAGTGGTTTTGCCCATTGTGTGTGTTTTTTGATTTGTGTGTAGAGTTCTGAGAGTATGAGGCATGCTTTCAGAAAATGTGTGTAACCAATTGAGAAAAACTAATATTAATATGAATATATTTAAAATGGGGGGCCTAGACGTATGTATGTATGTATGTATGTGTATATATAGGGTTGGTAAATGCTTACAAGTCTGACTACCGAACCACTGAGCAATCTGACCTCGTGTCACCTTTAGGCAGTTTGTTTGTTCTAGCCTACTCATAAGTAATTGGTCTGATCAACTAAACACAGCCTGACTGAATTATATTACTTTAATGAAAACGTGTTATATTAAATTGGTGCTTTTTTAAATAAATAGTGTGTTAGAGACTAAACTAGGCCCAAGTTCAGAACATATTTTGTGAATATAAATGGTTTTGTGTCAACATTGGGAAATGGAAGTAATGGACACTTGGAAAGTGTGTGTGTGTGTCTATGCATGCATGCATGCATGCCTGCACGTGTAGGGTGCCCTATTTGTTTTATTTCATGTGAATACTAGTTTACTAATGGAGTAACTTAGTATTTGAAGTAATGCTGTAATGCAGGAAGTGTGCATTTAGTTTTCATGCTTATTCATACCTGCCAACCTGCACGCATTTTGTTTACCATTTACGCAATTTCAAGTCAAAGTATGCTGGTATGAAATACTACTCATAAATACGCAATATTAGCCAGTGTTTTTTTAATTCACTGTTAACGCTATTATTAATAGTGCTGAGCCATTTACAGGATTTGGGCGAAGGAAAAAAAAAATTCATGCACCTGCATCTCCCTTTGGTGATGGGTCTCTATCTAGTAATCGTGATACAGCTGCTGGATTCACTCATGGCAGCTCCACCTCATCCGTTGACAATGACCCACCACTGATGTGTTAGGAAACTGGTATGGAAATTGACCAAACTGTTTGCCAATACATGTTTGAAAAGGGGCTACTCAAGCACATAGCTAACCAGCACTGTCATAGTTTGCTAGCTTTTCTGCTGACATCTTAACAAGATAGCTAGTGTTGTATACTTTTGATGCATTTAGTAATTAATTAATTACACTTAGAGACCTGGAGATATGATGATTAGAGCAAAATAAAGACTTTATTCCATTATAAAATCTGACTTCCCATCCTTAGCCCAGATCAGAAGTGGTCTCACAAGGACTCTCCCAAAATATATAGACATCATGACATCATTGTACAGGACTTGATACTGATAACAATTGGTCAGTACTGTAACAGTTTGATATTCAAACCCACCAATCATTGGTTGACAAGATGCATTTCTAAACCATTTGGCAACTGTATGTAAGCAGACCTGTTGCTTTGAAGTAGATCTTGTCCATTAGCATTTAAACACAGTCGGCCCACATGTGGTGAGCTTCAAGGCATCCTTCCTTAAGTCAACAAGGCCAGTTGTCCTTCTGTCTCTTAAAGATATCTGCATTCTACAGTTAATCAACTTCTTCCACAATTTGTAAGTTCCTTTCCCAACATTATATAACTTTTGTCTCTGCTCCATGATGTTTGCAAGATCTAAAGCTTTTACGGAAGACCAAACAGTACAGAGTAATATTTCACAATTCATATAACAGTCATTTCTATGCATTCTAAGAAAGGATATCTAGTTGACCTTTTGTCACACACTCCATGTAAAGACTTTTCTTTTGTGCTACATTGCATTTTCTCATAACCGTATTCTACACAAGATGCCTATTTCTAAAATTTTTATTAATCATCTGTTCTACAGTAAAGAAAATTATCCTATATATTTCCCGCTCTGTGACTTAATAGTCACATATAAGTAAGTTAGAAAATTAATTGGGACAGAAGTAAAATTGTAAGACATGGATAAAAACTATACATTTCTAAGTAAACAACACAAGGTCTAACATCCATTATAGGGGTACTGATACTTAACATCATGTGTTGTGAAAAACAGGCATCCAACAGATTAAATTTCAATGTAATTTCATGTAAGCAATTGTATAATTCTTGAAATCCAATCTCAACATTGTCCACCCATTGTCAGTCAATTCTACACAAAATTAGACTATTACCTTCTATAACAATATCTCTACTTGTCAGTAAATTTTCACAATATGGCTATTCAGTGCATCAATGTAGAAAATCTCATCCAAATGCATGTTATTTCCTAAATTCTAATTTTTTCAACAAGAGGCCGACCCTTAGTTCTCTGTGTCTTTCTAAGTAAATCTTCAGCTCCTATGGCCAAACTGTGTCATCTCTGTGTCATCTTTGTCTTTCTTCAGCCTTTTCATTCAGGCTCGTAGATTCTTTGTTTCTTCTTAAAGCGTGCTCATCCTGACAGTTCACGTATGCTTCCTGGTTTAGTATGTTGTTTTCTAGATGTTAGGGACATTGTGGCGGAACTCAACCTTGAGTGTTGATGTACTTAAAAATCTCGGGCCAACTGGTGTTTTAGGGGAGCTCAAGGGTACAGCCATCTGTGGTTTTCTAAGCCAATTTGATGTCCATGCATTTGGATCCAGATTTTGGACATGGTGCAACTTCTGAAAAACAAGGACAAAAAATAATATTTTGAGTACACAGTAATTTTCTAATTAATGACTTGCAATTTCCATTTTTTTTCTGATACATCTATACTTAGTTCTAATTTTATAAGACATTCAATTTCTAGGTTTGCAGTAGTTAATTCTTCTTTGGACTAATTCCATTTAGTTTCAATTAATCTTATGTTTTCAACTGTCAAAAGCCAATGTCCAAATTCTAATTTATCAATCTCTTTAAACTATTAAGTTTTAATGTGCCATAAAATGAACTTTGCTCAAAACTCCCCTGGCGGTCTCTTCTGCTGGTCTCTGGCATCTGTCAGCCATTCTCAGTTTCTGCTCCTTCCGATCTCCCCTTGTCTCGGGTCGTGTCCTCGAACTCCTCTGCTTCTCATGTCGGCGTCGCTCGTCTCTGTCCTCAAGGCGCCTCCTTCTCTGCTCCCAAGGCGCCTCCTTCTCTGCTCCCAAGGCGCCTCCTTCTCTGCTCCCAAGGCGCCTCCTTCTCTGCTCCCAAGGCGTCTCCTTCTCTGCTCCCAAGGCGTCTCCTTCTCTGCTCCCAAGGCGTCTCCTTCTCTGCTCCCAAGGCGTCTCCTTCTCTGCTCCCAAGGCGTCTCCTTCTCTTTCGGCCTGGTTCCTCCTACAATTGGTCTCCACGCCGGCTGTTGCTGCCTGGTTCCTCGTCGCTGTCGTTTTCTTTGTGGTCCATCGTTGGTCTTCAACTGCTGTCACTGGTTGTCTCTTTGCCTCTGCATTCTGTCTCGTCTCTGGACATCATCTTCTTCTCCGTTACCCGTCATCTTCTGGTGCTGTAATGTCTCTGTACCTCTGTCATTGTCTCTGCTGGTCTTTATCCTCTTCTGGCTTTGAATTGTCTGTCTTTTCCCCATGTCTTTTGCCGGTTGCTAGGTTCATGGATCCGTCACCTCCTGGTGTCTCTTCATTTTATTAAATTTTTTTATTTTAAGTTACCCATCCTGTTTTCATAATTCTCCACCAAATCCTGCAAGACAAGCAGCATTGCATTTTTACTTCCACTGGTTCGTGTCTCTGTCAATTTTAATAACTCAGAATTTTCTCATGGCCTGCTATTATTTTTATTGTTACTACAAGTCCGCCTTTTCGTTAAAATTATTTAATTGCTGTTCTCAATTGAAATCCCAAGTGTTAACATCCTCCACTTCGTATCTTGATTCGAAATTTTAACTTGGACAACTACATTTTTGACCTGCCTGTTGTACTCTTTTTCGCCCAGTAGGTGGCACCCGTGGTTCCTTTTCCCCATCTTACAGCATTGTAATTCGATTGTATTCCTGTGAACTGTTCGACGCAAGGCATTAAGGTTTAACATTTAAAATAATCGCAATTTCCCTCCATCATTACATTCCCAATTTCGATTTTCTTTAAGTAATTCTATATCCAAACCCCAGAGCAGGCAATATCCCAATGCTATATTTTTAAAACATTGTGGCCTAACGCAATTACCTAGCATTTACATTTCCTCAGGCTAAAGACAAAAATATGTTATTTCAAATTACCAATACTTCATAATGCATGATTTTACTCTTAACCCCATAGATTTTGTAGTGTAGATATTTACTAACTAGCAGAATTATATAGATTTATATATGTGTTCAAGTGAATGACAATTTATTCCCTAAATTTTAATCTCAATAATTTTGTTGGTGCAGACGGCCCTAGGCCGCAACCTACCCTAACAAAACAATACAAATTTTTTTCTATTTGATTTTATTTTCAGTCAAAACTCAATAATGTGTGGCGGGTTTTCTCTAACTCGTCGTGACCTCACTCCATACTCAATACAACTAAACGTGACCACCACACGTTCGCTCAAACCTTAACATTCATCTACTTATCTCGAAAATTTGCACCTTCCCAGCCAGTGGATTTAATTAAATTTTCCATACCCCATTTCGGAATTTAGTAACTTATTAATTTAACAAACTTCTGAAAACACTCACACAATGAACAAATCTCTATTTGCATCTCCCTCCCCCAATACTTTCAACCATTGTTTTTTCGAAGTAGAAAGAACCAGCCCTTAGATTAACAGTCTAACTCAACCTATATTATTTAAAAGTTTTTATCCTATATTCACCCCGATTAATAATTGCATTTTCATACCCCTTTCATTTATGCTCCCTTTCCACTTAACTTTGCCATACTCTCTTCTAAGAATGTTTTCCTATTTCCCTAGTCCTAGAATACAAGAGTGTAGCCTAATGCTGCCTCGTATTGTTCTCACATTTCATCCGATCAATTGTTCCAAATAACTACTATGTGACGTTCTCTAACCGTATGTGTGTATTTAGCCTTAATTCAATTTTTCTAACGTGTGCATGTAAAATACAAATGGAACTGTATCATATAGCTGTATGCTATTTAATTTAGTGCATTTATCAACCCCCCTTTTTTTTCCCGTTCAGAATACATTTATTGAAACTTATGCTTATATGTTTCTCCACTAAGAAACCTCCAGTTTTAAACTCAAAGTATTATTTTTCCCATGTTTTCTTATAGATCTCCCAACTAATCATGTCATTCGCTTTTACCCCATTTTGTTCCCTTAATCTTTCTTTATCGTTCCTCTATGTAACTACCAATTTACTATCCCCGGTACTCAATGAAGACGTGCAGGTTTTTTTTTTAAAGATTTATTGCAGTGGTACAATTTCTAAAAGTTCAAGCTAAGCCTGGCTCGCTATTCCAATTTAATTATTCCTAACTCAATTTGTGGACGTATTTTACTAATGTAAAACGCATGACTAATTTTCACAAATCCCATTTTCATATGAACTTTTCTAACTATGCAATTTTCCAGACAGCGGTACATTGATAGATTTTTAGAGATTTCTAACAACGGTAAACCTATTGCTATATAATCCATTCCACATTCCAAAGCATTTCACCATCTAATTAAATCTTATATGGCCTCTATGTATGAATTTCCCTTTTGTGTGTTTCTATATCTTCCATTTATTTCTAAATTATGTTTTCTCCGATCACCAAGCGTCCATCGCATTTAATCTAAAAATGTTCTTATTCTCGACGTCAAAAACATTCAAACTATGTAATACCCAACAATCGTTCAGTCCTTGTTTATTTACTCTACTAATATTCCAATTCAGTATCCGAGAATATAATGTATGGGTGCATTTACAAGATAGTTCGTTTAGTAATTAATTCCAGTTGGGTTACAATTGTCGTGACTGGCTATGCGGCATGCGTGCAACTTTTTCTTCGTTGTTGGTCAGCTGCAGTAGGCATCTAACTTCAACGTTGCATTACCGCCACCTACTGCACTGGGGTGTGGGCCTAGGTTACTTCTCAAAAGTCTGGCGGTTTTGTTGCCTGCCCCCAATAGTTCCTCTCTAGTATTACACCGAAATGTTACGAATGCATTTTTTCACCGTTATCATCTTATCGAGAATTCTATAGTTCACATTACATTCAGCTTGCTTTGAATCGACTTGAATTATAATTTCCCACCCATTCCATTTTGTCCTTTCGAATTACCATGTCTCTGCAGTGTCGTTCTGACCTATAATGTGCTAAATCTCATTTTCTGTCCTTGCGTCCTGTGAAGCATATGTGTGCGCGCGTTCATGTGCGTGTTAACGTAACGTTATAATGATTTCCCCAAAGCTTCAATGACTCCAAATTGATAATCAGTTACAACTATGTGCTTGCTTGAGAATGTTATGGTTGGCTCGCTTTTCTCCCTGTTTTGGGTGTTTTTCTTTTCTTCCTGTCTGTCTGTTGGTCTACCTGGAGGGCTGAGGTGTGTTCTGAGTAGGTCAAGGGGCGTGGCTATCTCATCACTGCAGCCATTCTGCACAGCTGCAGCTCATCTACCAGATCCTATCCACCAGTATTTAAGCCCAGCTGATCACCACTTCAGCGCCAGTTCGTTATCTACTACCCATGTGGTAACTTGGCTCTAAGTTCTAGCTGCACTTTAGTATTTGCAGTGTGTTTTTGGTGCTCATACTTACCCTGTGTGTTTGACCTGTTTTTTCACTCAGACCTGCTGTTTTCTCTGCTGTGCCTGCCTACTTCAAGTCCCACCTCAAGACGAATACTACTGGGAGTCTCCCTGTCAGCTCTCCTCAGACCTTGGACCAGCCAGGAGTTTTTCCCAGCCCAGGCACTGCCTCCATTGTTCCTGAGTACTTTTTGTTCATTAAAACATTTAAAGACTGCTTTTCGTTGTCCGTGTACCTTTCTGCATTC